>PVJO010001926.1:0-156813 GCA_004026905.1 Hystrix cristata
ACATAATATTGAAAATGAAGTTTAGGTAGGTGGCTAAAGACTGTCTGTAACTCTCCTGAGATTGTAACTGAGAAATTCTCTTTTCTTGACACTTACTTGCTTGATTAAAATAAAACAAACAGAACTTTAGACAGGTTATAGGGTCATTAGGATCTTTGTAGGGCTTAGATGTTCTACTTCTGTCTCTAACTAGATATTATTTTTCTCCTATGAAAAAACACTCAGATTTCTTACAAGAATAGTTCATATTTCATTGTTTTCATTTTTTCCTTCTCATTCCTTTTTTCAAATCACTGAAATCTCTTCAGTCAGGGTTGTTTTCAGTGAAACCACCCTCTCTGTGGGGTTACTTTATTGCTAAATCAAAGAAAGACTTTTTAGTTCTTATCTTATGGGGGCTTCCCCGAGGCAGTACCCAGCTGGAAAGGTACTTTTTTTGCTTTCTGGAAACTCCTTGGCTTTCTGGACCAAGCATCTCTATTGCTTTTCTTTCTGTCTCCAGTTTTTCTTTCCCGGTCTCTACACAAGCTTCCATAACCCTCGCTATTCCTTTGACTCCCGAATTTTTTTCCCTTCTTTTCCCTGTGATGTCACCCCTGGCCATGACTGCTACTAAATATGGCTAACGATTCACAAATCCTTATCTCCTGCCCAGACACTGCCTCCGACCTTCAGAGTCCTAAAGGCGACAGCCTATCCTCCTACATTTCCACGGGCCCCTTGAGTTCATCACACTTCAGATCTGACTTTTTGTCTTTTCCTCTTGCCTTGGTAAGCAGCAGTACCAAGGCAAGCAGCCTTTTGCTCAAGTCAGAAACTTAGGAGTCATCCTTGGCTTGCCTTTCCCCTTAATAGCTAATAATGGGACACCTGGTCTTTTTGAGTCTAGCTTTTTAGCATCTTGAATTGTCCTCTCTCCATTGCCATTTATTTCTCTAACTTGTACAGTTGTTTATTTTGCTTTTCATCTGCTCTACCAAATAGATTGTGTTTGTGTGTGTGTGTGTGTGGTATGTACACAGACTGAGGGTTGACACCAAAGTCTTATGCATGTGAAGTATGTGGTCTACTAAAGCTTTCTTTACATAGCAAAATACGTACCTGATCTTGGTTATTTTTCCTGTTTAAACATTTCAATGTCTCTCCCATGGCTTCCCTTTGAGATAAAACCAAACCCTTCCAGATAGCTTTTAAGATCCACAACCCTGATTCTTCTTGATGGATAGTGCATGTCATTCTGACCCTAGACCTTCCGCTTTCTATGCCACTCTGAACAAGTGAGCTGTAAATCTGAGGTAATAGAATGGTAATAGTTTTGAGCATTGAATGAGGTAATTTTCAATAAATTTCAAATGAGGCAACTTTCAATAAATGCCAGCTATTATTTTCAATAACAATTAACATCCTTATTCATGGCTTTGAAAATAGTACTATAATTTTCTTAAGACAAATTCTTAAAGTGGAATTGCTGTGTATGCACTTTTAAAGTCTTTTGAAATCATATTGCCAAATTGCCCTCCAGAATAGTTATACCAATTTATAGTCTCATCAGTGGTATTGAGAAAGTCTGTTTCTCCACACTCTTGACTCAATCATGAGATTACCCATTTTTAAAATCATTGCCAAATCAGTAAGAGAAAAATCATGTCGTTTTTGCAACTTACGTCTTTTTATAAATCTGCTACCACAAGGTCAGATATATACTGATAACACGGTGTTACTGTTATTTACTCTTCTTGGCTGTCCACCTGTTTTCTCTCCTCCTCCCCTCTCCTTCTGCCTCTCTCTCTCTCTCTCTCTCTCTCTCTCTCTCTCTCTCTGTGCTGGGGACTGAACCCAGGGCTTCAAACATGCTAGTCAAGTGCTCAAGACCAGCTTGGGTGACTTTATGACTTAGCCACACCCTGTCTCAAAAAACAAACAAGGGCTCTGGATGTAGTTCAATCCCCAGGACCCCCTCTCTCAAAGAAACCTTTTAAACTCAAAATGTAAACCTTTTAGATGAGAAGCACAGGATGCTGTGCTGTTTCTTTTTCCACTTTAGCTCCTAACTAGCTGTGCAATCTTGAGTAAGCCACTTAACCTCTCATTTTCTTACATGTAAAGTGAGTGAGTCGGTACCAGGTAATGTTTCTCTTCTAGTTCTCACATTATACAAGTAAAATACTTTTCTATCAGTGGTAAACTTGTTGAATACAGTATTCCCTTCTACTGTGCTGTAAATACTGATCTCCTCCAAAATAGCATCGTCTCTTTGAGAGAGAACTTGCTTCTTCCCAAGCTATAATTTCTCTGTACAGTGCCAACAACCCTAAGGCAACAGCAGGAACTACTATCCAAAAAGCATAGCTAAGACCTCAACAATATGAAGTAGGTCTTATTCATTGTGTGTGCGTGCAAGACAAAACCCTTTGAATGTCTGCTGAAAGCTAGAAATCCTTTCACAGAGAAACACCCATAAACATACATGCACGCAAGGCCCTAAATTCAACCCCCAGTACCCCCTGACCCCAAACCCCACATATATGCATAAAATTTCAAGGGCTTCCTGGACCCTCGGAAGCCCATTCAGGTACTCCCTAAGAATCCATGAATCCTAGGCTAACAGCACTTGATTTGAGACATTAAAAGGACCCCTGGAGATTCTAAATTATTTTAAAAAATGCTCCCTTCCTCTTGGAAGACAGAGTTGCCAAATTAAGAAAGAAGTATTAATAGAGTATTACTGAAACTGTCTAAAATTAACCTGTAATGCTAGGCATGATGCCTGTAATCCCAGGTAGTCACCACGCTGAGACAAGAGGAGTGCAAGTTTGAGGTCAGCCAAGGCAACTGAGTGAGACCCTGTCTCAAATGATGAAAACGGGCTTGGGATATAGCTCAATCACTGTTGAATGAAAGAATTTCAACCAGGGGTGGATTAAGATTTTAAGAAGGTCTAAGCACTGTTATGGTGCTCCTCCATATTTATTTCTAACTAAAAACTGTGGTTCTCTTCTTCAGATTTAACTTTAACTGAAACCAGTGTTAGACCCTACACTTGTATATACTAAAGGGAAAACAGCTTTCTATAGATCTGATTATAAAATCTTGGAGCCCCTGTTTGCTGGTACCCTAAGTATATGAGCTCTTTGCCTTTGGGGAGTCCAGCACTCACCCATCTCTATACATGTGCTGGACATTGTTTTAGCTTAAACTTGTCTACGTCTACAAAACCCTTTGTGGAATTTTGTTAGGAATGTTATTAAATCAGTAGGTTAGTTTGAGAAGAACTGACATCTTTACTATATTGGTTCTTCCAATCCATGGATTAATAAGTCACTCCAAATATTTAGGTCTTCATTAAATTCTTTCACCAGCATTTTATAATTTTATGCACACAGATACTGTACATGTTTTGTTAAATTATACTTACAGATTTCATATTCTTTGGAGCAATTATAAACGGTACTGTTTTAAATATATCGTTTGTTATCACTATACACAGAAGCTTTTTTAATAGAACAACGAGAGGTGTACCCTTCAGTAAACATGTTGAATTATTTCTCCTTAACCAGCTGGACTACATTTATCCCAACATTTAAGGATCCCAATAATGTTCCCCTAAATCTCTTAAATTTGATCTCATACCTAATTGCTAAATACCAGCTGCAACTACTACTGGGTCTGTTCATTTCTCACCTGAATACACCTTATTCATTTCTCCCCAATGTCTTTGGTCATATCATTTCCTCTCTAGAAGAGTCCTTTTACTGACTCCTGTGCCACAAACTAAATGTTAATCATCCTTCAAGGAGCAGGTCAAAGCTGTATATAAGATACCTTCCTTTAAAAATTCCTCCTATGCCAGGCAGGGTGGCACATACCTGTAATTCCCTCTACCCAGGAGGCCGAGGCAGGAGGATCACAAGTTCAAAGCCAACCTGGATACTTTAGTGATACCCTAACTCAAAGGGGTGGGGTGCCGGGGATGTAGCACAATGGTAGAGCACCCTTGGGTTCAATCCTTAGTACTTTAAAACAAAAAGCAACCTTCCCACATTGCTCTTCTCTGAACTCTTAACCCATATTGCATGTCGCTCAATCATTAATTTAGTTTTTAATTAGCTTTAGTCTGTCTGTTTCACTAAGATTAAAAAGAGTGAAGAGGATCCTAGAATAGCTCTCATAGAACCACATACATGGAAGACACTCCAACTTAATTACAAATGAAGAAACGGGGACAGTTTTAAGATGTGCCAGTTAAAGGCACGCTCCTGGAAAGGCAGTCTGTACAGAGTACGCTGCACCATGAATTTCCCTCAGTCTTTTATCCAGACACATCTGTGTTGTCCACCCCTAGTATAATGACTGACTGAGACGCAGCTCCTTTCCAAGGACTCCCTCCAAACTGTGGTTAAAAAAAAAAAAAGCAGGTTAGAGCTGTAGTAATCCCAGCGAGGCTGCAGTAACACCTCGCGGCCACCAGAGGACGGGACGTGAGCAGCGGAGAGACCGTGCCCCCTCCGCAGGAGTCCGCCGGAGGTCAAAGGCACAGGCTGAAAAGTTGGGGCTCCGTCTTGCAGCCTTTGGGCTTCCGGCGCAGCCTGAAATCTGGGCTGTCTTCCATCTCCAGTGGTCTCCTTTTGCTCCTCTTAAAGATGAGCTGAAAATACCCACAGGCTTTGCCCATCATGCTAACCGTAAATGATTACCAATCACAGTGAATGCACTTTAGCTGCAGGATTTAAAGGCAGAAAAGTAGTAACAGAGACTTATTATCTTTCTAACCTACCCAAAACCCACTTCTTAGTGCTTCTGCCAATTAAAAAAGTCCCTTAGGCAGTGTCCACATAGATACCCGACAACAAACAGCGCCTTGAAGGGCCAGTGGCCCTACTCTGGTGCAGTGCAAAGGGAACGTTTGAAGAGCTAGATTATTCCTACACATAAATTCTGGCTCAAGGAGCAGTCCCCTCGCAGTGTACTTTTCTGTCATTAATCAGATCTTTGTTATGTGATATCCACGTGAGTCCTTCTCAGTTTAAAGCAGCTTCATGCTCAAATGCTCAAAGCATACTGGAATAAAGCTCCGATTGTCCCAAGTCAGTGATTCCAAGTCCTGGTCTGTCACCACCTCAGGTCTCCAGTTTTCCAACGTGTGTAACGCCGTCTCGAAACAAAGCTAGTTTAATGAATTCAAATTAGAAAATGCACGCGGTACGTGGCGTTAAATCAACAAAGGTCTCACACCTCTCAAGAGGCAGTGTGTCCCTGGTGTGATTTAAAGATGATTCTCTGCTGCCTGGTGTAGAAAATATTTTAAGGAGAATTCTAGGCTGCTCATATTCATTTTATTTGTAAGTACTGCATAAGCAAAGTAAAATAATTTAGGAACGTTCATGGGGGGGCTCCAACGACAGAGTTGGCCAAATGCCTGCCAAAGCTAGTGCGATTTTTCTTAAAGTACCTGTAACTTCTCTCTCTAGGTCAGCAGAGTCCTGCATTTGGTATTCGAAAGACTTTTTTTTTTTTTTTTTAAGAATGGCTGCAATTCTCTCAAATCACAGTTTGCGTTTCCTTACGTGGCCGGGCAGCGGAAAACCACCGCAGGATTTGGGCAGAGGCTGCGGCCGGGTGGGCGGAGCCTCCGCTACCTGCCGGGGCGCAGCGCCGCGAAGACCCGGCGGGGTCGGGGCCGCGGGAGCCGAGGGGGAGGCCGCGGCCGCCCGGCTCCTCCCAGCGGCGCCTGCGGAACCTGCCTCCCAGTCGCCGGGCGCGGGAAGGGAGCGCGAGCCGACCCCTGCGGCCCGAGCGGCCCCCGCGGGCCGGCGGCGGGGCGGCGGCGGGCCGGCGCGGGCGGCGCGGGCCGGAGGAGCGAGGAGGCGGGAGGGCCGCGCGGCCCCGCCCGGCGCCCACCGCCCTGCCCTCGCCTGTCTCCTCCTTTCCCCGGGGCTCCGCTGAGTTCATTCACTGGGATTGGTTTCAAGTGACGCCATCTCTTTATTTTTAAACCAATGACCTCATCCGCGCTTGAAGTTTCCTGACCAGCGACTCTTTCTCCTCCCAGCCCCCACCCGCCCCCCGCGCCGCCCCGCGCTCCCCCGCGCTCGTGGGTCCCGCGTGGGGCCCCGTCGCTCTGCCGCGCCGCCCGCCGCGCTGCCCGCGCGCCCTCCCCCGCCGTCACCTCCCGACCTTCTCACCCGTCCCGACTTTTTCTCGCCCTTCGGGAGGCTGCTGGGGGGCGGCGGGGTGGAAGAGCGAGAGTGAGGGAGAGTCGCGAGGGTTCCTCTCCTCCCGCCGCCGCCCACCCTCCGAGCGCGAGGAGAAAATCGAGCGCCAGGCGAGGCGGCGACGGGACGGGCGCGGGGCGCGAGCGCAGTCGCCCTGCCGGCTGCGCGAGGGCCGCGGGGAGCCGCCGTCGGGAGCCGCCGCGACGCCGTCCCGTCCCTCCGAGGAGTCGCGGGGCCGGCGGCCCCAGAAGTAAGTGCGGGCGGCGGGGTGCGGGGCGCCGGCCGCGCTCGGGGAGGCCGCGCCGGGGGTGTAGGCCTCGGTGGGGGCCGGCGCGCGGTCGCGGGCCGGGGGGGGGCGGGCTCGGCTCCCCGGACGCGGCACCTTCGCGGGCGAAGCTGCTCGCTTCCAGGAGCGACTGTTAACACAACACGCCTGCCAAGTGGGGCCCCGGCCCGAGCGCTCCCATTCTCCCCGAGTCGCCCTTGGTGTAGGCGGCCAGGCCACCCGACCCTGCTGCTTTTTAAAAACTCACCCCCTCCCCAGACAAGTCTCGACTTTCACACCGGGTCGTGGTGCTGGGGAGTCCGCCTGGTTCGCTTTTATTTACAATGGCCGTAAAAGGTGAGAAGGAAAACCGAGGGAGACAGCGGAGGATCTGTGTATCGTGTGTCGTTTCGTGACATAAAATATCACACAAGCACATCTCTCTCTGCAAGACCTAAGTTTTGCGATGCTGGGTTTAATTTCCTAAAGACAGCCCTAACGAAGCTGAGAAAATGTAAAGCAGATCTTGAATGGATACTGCACAGTCCCAAAGAAGTTGTTAAATGTTTGCTGCAGAGATTCTTGGCGCGTTGAAGTCCCGGGTGTCTCGATTGTGCGGAGAAAGCACACTTCTAACCAGCCTGTGATGAATAAGGTGGAGAGGAGAAACCTGTTGCGTAATCTCATTCGCTCTGGGATTTGCTGTGCCGTCCCCTTGAAGCAAAGGGAAGTGAGTTAAAATGCAGGGTTTTAAAAACTCTCTGAAGTTTTTATTTACCCAGCGCTCGGGCTGCCACTTTGCTTTAAGAGATTATAAGTAAATACTGTGCTGTTACAAGTGAACCAAACCTATCAAACCTGTTTAGAAAATGACCAGGTATGTTTCATTCTTGTCTGTCTGTGCGTGTGTGCATGTGTGTGTGCGTCAGTCAGAGAATGAGAGAATGAGTGTGAAATTTACCACCCATGAAAGGGCTCTGACTACCATTTGGGGAATTTTGACTGTCAGAAAAATGCCTTTTATGCCACTCTCTGGGGCCGATGGATAGTCCATGTAGGTGACAACTGTGTCCTCAAAGGAAGAGTTTTGCTATTTCATCTCCATCAAGAACAGATTTTTTTCAAGTTAAGGTAAATTTTTAAGTGAAGAAAAGAATGCTTACCAGTTGAGTTAATTACTTTTTAATTATTTACTTTTCTTTGGTGGACCCAGATTAGTAGGCAGTGCTAAATTAAGGCATGTGCAGTTGTGTGTTTGGTGAAGGCAGCAGCCTGAAGAAGTAAGTTGAAAAACTTAAGAATTTTTAGCTTTGGGTGAGTGTTTCAGTTAAAATGTGACAAGGTACTGTGAAACTTTTTGTCATTGTTTTTAAAAGAAAATTATGGAATTTACTGAGTTTAAAGACAATGTGGAAGGTTACTATTGATGAAAAATTTTTTGGTTAATTAACACCTACCATCTTATATAAAGATTTGGACAAAATAACACCAACCCAAATTGGGTTTTAGAGGAAATAATTTGTACTTACCAAAGTTCCACGTGTGTGGAGAAAATTAGAAATGAGTTTATTTTGAATTGTAACATGGTGAATTAAAGTTGGTTCAAGCACTATACACCTACATTTAGATGTTTTTTTAAAAATGTGTAAACTGTAGTAATGATATTTAAAATTTTTTTAGTTTTAACCTCTGGTATGTCAGCAGCTCAAAAGTAAAATATCTAATTTCTTAAATTGTACTTATTTTACTTGAGTGTTTCAGCGCATAATTATGGGGGGGGAGGGAGGACTAGAACTGCAGAATCATCGACTTTTGCATCTCTTCAGGTTAAAAAGTCCCTGTCCTTTCTTTCAGCTTGTTAAATGTAATTGAATACCTATAAAATAAAAATAGTCAATGTGAAATTGAGGATTCTGGTGGTGGTGGTGGGGGGTGTTGGTCAAAATGTTAGTGGCAGTAACTGGGATGGGGGCAAAAGAGAAGATTCTGTTAAGCCCCCTTGCCTTTTTTTCTTTTAAATACATTCTAAAGTTATGTGTGGCGTGGTTGGGAGTGGAAGTGAAGGGGGGAGATCAGGGTTTAAGGTAGGTCTGGGTTGGAGGTGTAGGCAGACCCTGGGTTCAGCCCCCAGCTCTCCTCGCCTCCAAAAAAAGTACAGTACTGTAGTTTTAAGAAGGCTACAGAGTTGGAGTTGGGAGAGGTAGGATTGATGCGAGTTTATTTTGATGCTATTTTCTATAAGTGCCTGTACTGAGGAAATTAATTTCTTAGAATTCCCAGCATATGGGATTAATATATTGGTGAAGCAGATTTATATAGCTGTTCAGTATTAAAGTTGTTCCTTTTCATTTAGTATAAAGTCCAACTAAATATAACTTGCTAAAATTGTCAGTGTCTTTTATCCTAGAACCCCCAGGTTTCCTGGAGTGCCTGGCAAAAACAGAGTGTTCTGTTGTGTAGTACCTGGACTAAAAATTTTACTGGCCTTTTAATGTTTTTTTAAATGATTTGAGTTCTCAAGCAAAAGATACTTTAGCTTGAAGAAGTAAATTAATATTCAACTCATTTGGATCTCAATCCTAAGAAAAAGAGATAAGTCAGCGGAAACAGAAAACAGATTTTATGACAGATTTCAAGAAATTGAAAGAAAAGTTTAAAAGACTTCACAGAAAAAGCCACAGCTGATGTTTGATTGGCTTTTTAACGGAATAACTAAATCAGATTTTAAAACTGAGAGATCTGCTGTCACGAAATAAAGTCTTGCTAATGTTGGCTTAAGCAAAAACATAATTAAGAAAGAAAATCTTGCCCAATGCTACATAGTACATGTTTTGAAGCCAGAAGCCATTTTTGCTCCCGGTTTCGTGCTGTGGATAATCTGTTATTCTGTGCGTTTCCTTAGCCTGGAATGGTCGAGGGTTGGCTGTGGGAGGAAGGGCCATGAAGGTTGGCTGAAAGTGAGGACCCCGCTTAGACTTTAAGGAGCCATTCTCACGCACAGATGGATGGAGACAGTGTTAGAAATTTAATCAGATAAATGGAGGACACAAGAGTGGTTCAAAAAGGAGGATCGAAAGCAGATTACTGAGAACAGGTACAAAGAAATAATAAAAGCCTGTCGGGTATGACCAGTAAAGAGGGAAATGGGATACATCTTGGCGTGAAAGCAAACAGGCATAAATGGAAAAATACCCTTCACTACCACAGCAACAAGAAGGAAATAGTAGTGAAACGTCACCCCCTTCTACACTGGGGCTAAAACTTCACTATAGGTATTATTAAAAAGTCAAGATTTTTACTACATAATAAAATAATCTTGGTGGAGGGAGTGGATAAACTCTGATCATAAATTATACAGTATGAGAATATAAACTTGAAACTTCTAGAGATAAATTCAAAATAGAGGGGGACCCGTTTTAATTTCATGACCAGTTTTGAGTTATTTGGGAGGGATAAATTATAAAAAGTTGAGATGACTAACTAGATTTCTGGATTAAGTACAGATAAAAGTTAATCAAGCATGGGGCTGGGGATTTAGCTCAGTGATTAGAGTGCTTGCCTTGTAAGCACAAGGGCCTGAGTTCGATCCCCAGCACCACCAAAAAAAAAAAAAAAAAAAGTTAATCAAGCAAATCATTTATTAAAGGTGTACTATTTACATGGATACCAAAATTTGGGAACATAAGTCCATGCCCTTAAGAAGAGCAGGATTATAAGAATTTTAAGTGAGATTTGTATAAAGGCAAAGATAAACAGTGATTAGAAGGCTGATAAGTGGCAAATTTCTAGTATAAAGGAGAAAGATTGGACAGTTCCAGGAAGTAATCTTCAGAGATAATAGAATTTGACCCTGGCCTTAAAGATGGCTGTGTTGTGTGTGGAGAAAAGGGAATGGAGGGAAGTCAAGGTGGGAAACTGTTCAATGATCTAATTATTCAGCAGATTTATGTTGACCTCCTCCTGGGTGCTGTGCACTGGCCATACATTGAGATAGAAGACAGATAAGGTTTTTGCCCTTCTGGAATTTAGGAATCTAATGGGGAGAAGTTAGTAAGACAATAAACAATAAGGATAAAACACAAACACACACTATACAAAAAAATCTGATGTCAGATAGTGCCAAATGGTGGAGATAATAATGATCAAGGAATTTAGAGAGGGTTAGTTACAGTCCCACTTACTATGAATAGTAACCTATTTTGCCTATGGTATCTTGATGAATAATGTTAATGTTATAACTTTTTAATATTCATATGCAGTCTAAACCAATTTGAATAGAATTCTCCACATTAATTCATCTTTAACCAATCTTTTGTTTAAAAAAAGGAAATCTTTGTGACTTTTATTTAGGTTGGGGCATGCAAGCTTTGCATTTTTAACTCCTTAGCATTTTATTCATAGTTCTTTTGTTGCCATTTGCTAAGAATCTCATGTTTTTTACAATAAGGTTTATATCATTGTTTACTCTTAAGTAATGGCTTTCATGTATTTAGGAGACAATAATTACAATAGTGCTATAAAGAAGGGCTAAATTCTAAGGACATTTTGTTTTGATGGTACCTTGGGTGAAAATATACAAAACAAAAAATGTTCAAGTACAACAAAGCTGTTGGGCCTAATGACCAGAAAGAGAAACTAGGGTAAGGAAGGACCCCTTTCTAGAACTTGTGCACATGCTGGAATGGTAATGAAATGGTAAATTTGGACTGTTTTGTGTTCTGTATTCTCATTTATATCTCCTTAAAGAGTTACAGGGACTCACTGAAAGTATGATTTTAAAGTTATTTTTTCTTACCTACCTACAAATAGTAGGAACCTGAAGAAAAGGTGTTCTTACTGTTTGACTGCTAGATTTATTTGCTTAGTTTTGAAGATGTTCTTTATAGTGTTGACTAAAAATTTATCAATGACTGTTTAGTGTTTCTGGGCCCATTTGCAAAGTGCTTCTCAAGAATTCTTTAAGAAGTATTTTTTTTCCTTCACTTTTTGCATTTTTAAACTAAAAACATAAAATAATAGGTGAAATTAGGTAAAAGATTCCTAAAATGGTTTATATTGTGAATGAATGTATAGCACTATGGAACCAAATCACTCAAAAATTATTTAAGAATTACTCTGTACACACTAAACAATTTTCATCTATTACATATTCAGATACCCTTGAGAGACGCCTATGGAAAAGTACTAATTTTAAGATGAGGTGAATTGTTCGGTGTTTCCTTGATTTCCTTCTAAACTACTTCATTTAGAAAAGAATTGTAGACATAAATGCCAGGGTCTCTGGTTTGTGTGATGAAAACTAATCTTAACTGTATACCTTATTAATATTTGCGAAGGACAGCAGAATTCAGATTTAATGTCTCTGTAGGAGGCATGGTGGTGGGGGCAAACTACAATTTTTAGAAAAAAGATGTAGTATAAATTGTAGTGGTATGATGAGGTAGTTAATACTAAATATACCCATTCTTCCTCTTAAAATTAATGGGAAAGATGTATAGAGAAGCATGCTACTTATTATTTGCATTGTATATTGATTTGTTTTTTAAATACACAACTTGTCTGCAGGATAGAACCCACTGTCTTTGGATAAATATTTGCTGAATAAATTGAGTTAATTAATTCTCACAGTTGTTACATTGTATCTCTACCTCAAGCCCTGTTTTCTGAGCTTTGAGTTGCAGCTGGCAGGTTTTGGGCTGATTTTTTTTTTTTTTTTTTTTTTTTTTTTTTTTTTTTTTTTTTTTTTTTTTTTTTTTTTTTTTTTTTTTTGGTGTTGGGGATCTAACTCAGGGCCTTCTGCTTCCAAGGCAAGCACACTAACCACTGACCTAAATCTCCAGCCCCTTGGGCTGATTTTTGTCTGGTAGCGGTAGTGTGCTGACACTAGGACAGGTCTGTGACCTCACCTCCAGCTTTGACCCTGTGGCTGGCCTGACCTCATCTTTTCCGAAATGGTGGTTGTTTCCTGTCGCCTTTTTCCCCTCAGTCTAACAGCTCTTTTCCTTACCAAAGCACTGCGCTGTGTCCTCTTCTGGTCACTTTTCAGGATACTCAAGTGTGTGTGTGTCACCATGCTGACCTATTTTGTAGTGTTTTTTTGTTGTTGTTTGGTTGGAAAAGCACACTTCTCAGGAAGATAGTTGTTGAGTTTATTTTGTAAACTGTATGTGGCGTATGAAGCAGGATATTAGTTCCTCTTCCTTCCTAGCTTTTGTTAAAAAATCTTGGGTTCACTTGAAACAAAACTGGCAGGAATGACATATTGATAAAATAAACCAACTAAAAACTAACAAAGACTTTTTTGAGACAATCAGGAAATTTGAACAGGGAGTATTAGATGAAATTTAAGAACTATAACGATAACATTTTCAGGTATAATAATGTTATTGTGGTTATGTTAAATTCTCATCTGTTAAAGATACCAACGAAAGTATTTATAGGCAAAATGAAATAATACTAATGTGTGTTTTAAAAAAATACCAGGACAGGCTTTAGAAAATATCAGGATAGGAACAAATACAAGTGGAAGACAAAACAATATTGGCAAGTTTTCCAAAATGGAGGCTGAGTAATGGTACATTGTGGTTATTATTTTCTGTATAGTTGTATATATTTGGAAATATGCATAATAATGTGTTTAAAGTTTATACTCCCAATTAGTATAACTGTTGGAGAAGAAATTTAGCATAGTAAAGTTACATAGTTGAACATTTTAGCTAATTAGCTAATCAAAAATCTTCACTTAGCATTTTCTGTAAGTTCTCTTTCTTATAACTTTTTGGGTTTTTTTTTTTTTTTTTTTTTGTGGCAACACAGTCTTGGTAGTTCAGGGTGGCCTCAAACTTCCTATGTAGCCCAAGCTGGCCTCTAACTCACAACAATCCTCTGCTTCAGCCTCCTGAGTGTTGGGATTACAGGCATGTGCCTTCACGCCTGGCATAAAATTTTAAGAATAGGGAGAATTTTGGAGAAACATCATAAGTGCCTACAACTCAGCTTTGAGATCTTGTAGTGATATATCTTAAAATTTATAGAATGTACTTTGACATATTTTGTTTTTTTTATCTTCAGAGGAAGATATGACTTATCCCTTTTACAGATGAAGAAACTAAGGCTTTAGAGAAACTAATTTCTTCAGATTCCTTAAGCAAGTAAGAAACGCTAGTATTGGGGCCAAAATCTTTCGAGTGATTTTCAAACATTTGGTCTCAGGATATCTTCATACTTCTAAAATTTATGTACTTTTATGTGGACTATATCTGTATTTAACATATTAGAAATTAAAACAGAAATGTTCAGAAGTCTTTTAAAAACAACCTTGAATGTTAACATAACACACTTTTATTACAATAGTTATTCCAAGACAAATCTAGTAAGAAGTGTGCCCCTGTTTTACATTTCATCATTGTTTTTAATGTATTACTTAAAGGAAGATAACTGGATTTGCATAACTGCTTCTATATTCAATCTGTTTTTTGATATTTTGTTTTGGTTGAAATATGTGAAGAGGGGTTGGGGATTTAGCTCAGTGGTAGAGAGAGCACTTGCCTAGCAAGCCCAAGGGCCTGACTTCGATTCCCAGTACCAAAAAAAAAGGTAATTTTGGTATTAAAACTGGTACCATATCTCCTAATTTTTTGTATGTCATAGCGTTCTACTGTTCCAGCATGTATTTTTGAATGGATATTTGACTTGTATGTGATTTTATAAGATCATGTGTTAGTCCTTTTTAAAATGATGATTTACGGAGTTACACAGATCTTTTGAGTATTAATACATTTAATCATACAATATTGTACAAATCACATTCATTAATAACTGTCAGTCTCATCCAGAGTCTTTAAGAATTGGAAAATGGTCGCTATCTTGGTGATGAGTTCCAGTTTTCCAAAATGCTGATTTTATTTCGAAAGCTTAAGCTTCATCATTGGTAACAAATATTTTCAGTTCTTGAAGAGAGAGGCTGACCCCATTTTAAGGAAAATGTCTGCAGGTATCCAAGTCTGAGTAACTGTAAGTTCTGTGTCAGTTCTGCTTTTAAGCCAAACTGGTATTTTTTGAAAAAAATTCATTAAGACCCAGGACGGAGGAGCACACCTGTAACTGCAGCTACTCAGGAGACCGGGCAGAAGGATTGCGAGTTGGAGGCCCACCTGCGCAGCTTAGTGAGACTACGTCGCAAAATTGAAAAAGGGCTGGAGGTGTAATGCAGTGGTAGAGTGCCACTGGGTGCAGTTCCTCGTACCAAACCAAACTGAGCCAGAAGCTTGAAACAATTGAATATGTACTTTTCTTCAAGGGAGGCGTGGTACTTAAGTGCTCATCAGAAATCTTCTGGGGGACTCCAGTTTCATCATACGGGGCTGGGGATTTAGTTGACGGGTAGAGCGCTTGGCTAGCAAGCACAGTGCCCCGTGTTCGATCCCCAGCACCCCCTCTCAAAATTCCATCATACAGATGATCAGAAAGAGCAACTTCTCAAGAGTTGAGATTTCATAAAAGTAATAACTTTTTCTTTTATCAGGGACATTTTTTAAGTGATTTTTTTATGACAGGAGGGAAGAATATATAAATAAGCACATGTCATTAGCTGTCAGAGTGATGCATCATTACATACTTTCTGTGCTCTAGAGCCACTAGTGTACACTCATGAGAAAATAAGTATGAAAAGGGTAGATAATGTCTTTGTGTTACCAAACATAGTCTTAACATTGGAGCTCGCCTGAAGGAGTCCTCCATACTCCCCCACCCCAGTCTCTGGATCAAGCTTCACAAATAGGTGGTATAAAATAGTGCACCTATTTAGAACAGTCTGCCACATACACGTATATCAGCAAAGTGATGTTTTGCCCTAGTTGATTCATTGTCAAGAAGAGGGGACTATGCTAGTGCGTAGGATGAGCCTGGTGACCCAGAGGCAGTACTGGGTGGAAGGTCATTTGAGATCAGACAGTGGCGAATGAGGAGCAGAGAGAAGGGAGCAGTCAGTAAAAGTACTTTACATCTTATCCAGAAATGAGCATTCACTCTCCCTATTTTTTAACTAAAAAGGCTCTTTGTCCACATATGTACATTTATATGTTCCTCTTCCTTTTCATCTATGTTCAAAATCAGTGATTTTTTTCCCCCTGAATGGCAAGAGGGAAGAGATGGTAACACTCCCTGGACAGGAGCACAGTGCTCATGGCAGTCGTTTGTTCTATCTAAGGAGTTGGAAGACAGATGAGGTTAGAAAGCAGGAATGGTAGGAGAAGAGTAAATGACAGCTGTCAGCAGAACTGGGCCGTGGACAGAGAGTAAAGGTAAGCATGGGAGCAGGTGGAGGAAGTGGCAGGATAAGCTGGCTCACTGTGCTCTGGACTCTGGGCAAAGGGGCTGGGGAAGTACAGGATGACTGCAGTAGGAGTCGTGGGAATGAATATGTATTTGAAAGATTTCCACCCAAATGTGATTACAATAAGTGAGTCATGTGACTTGTAATGTCTTAGCAGCACTCAAATTCTGTATATTCTGTTATAGAAGGGCAGAATAGCAGTGCCATGCTAAGTCTCTCAGCTTTGGCTACAAGGATCAGTGGTGAAAACGTTGACTAGGTTTGAAGCTGCAAATTCAAGGACGAAATTTTGGGGGCTGGGGATTTAGCTCGGTGGTTAGACTGCTTGCCTTGCAAGCACAAGGCCCTGAGTTTGATCCCCGGCACAAGAAAAAAAAGAATGAATTTTGATGCTTTATTTGTATTTTTTTTTTTTTTTTTTTTTGGTGCTGGGGATCGAACTCAGGGCCTTGTGCTTGCAAGGCAAGCACTCTAATCACTGAGCTAAATCCCCAGCCCTATTTGTATTTTTTTTAAAACCAATAAGTTATGATTAAAAGAGACAGAAAAATTTAGTTCAAACAAATATCATTTATATGGAAGTTATTTCTGGAAAGGATTGGAGATGGGAGAAGGAAAGATCCAAGTTAGTGTTCAGGGCCAAACATGATTCTAGGTCATGTTTTTTCCCTTATGTTTTCTCCACTGGTGACATTCATTTTGGTAAAGCCGCATAATTAAGGCACCATAGCTGTAAGGTAATTAAATTGGTCTCTTCTGACTCCACAGGAGCAACTTTTTAGTTGCACGTAGTGTAACTGTGTGTGTGTGTAATGGAAGTGAGATTGGGCAGGAAAGTCACAGCATGCCACAGAATATTTTTTTCTTAATTCAACACTGTTTTCAGCTGTGCTGAACGAAGCTACTAGCAGCTTAAACTGTAAGCTGTTTATTATTTACTTAAGTGGTTCAGAGTTCAGTGATAAGTTGTCTCAGGGTTGGCCAGCTGCTCAGCAGTGTCGTCAAGGCCTGTGTTCTCCGCAGTCTTTGACCCTGCCTTCTCTTCATGCTTACTTATTAGCTTCATATTTTTTGCCACCAGGTCACAAAATGGCTGCCTCAGTCTTAGGCAGCACATCCCTTTTCAAGGCAGGAAGGAAGAGAGAGACAGGGCCAGCAGTCCTTCCTCTTGCATCTCCCTAATCGAAAACAAATCTTTCAGGAAACTTCCATCCCATTTTCTCTTAAGTGTCATGTGCTTGAATTACTTCACAACACTGCCTTCATTCCCAGGAGAGACTGGGAAAGTGAATGTATATCCAAGGGGATGGAATTGCTATGATAATTCCTGTCACGCAATGGCGCGTCTCCTAGGCTGAGGCACTTGCATCCTAGGAAAGAGCTGCAATTCTGTTAGCGTTGGATGGGCAGAAATATCTGTCCGGTAGCTGTGTGTCCGTTACAGACAGCGAGGCAAGCACAGACAGTGTTAGGTAACTCGCTAAAAGGCTTTCCCTGAGCCCGGAGACTGTTTTTACTGTTCCTCTTAAAACAAGCCCATATCCATTTTCTTTCTTATTTTAGGGGAAGATTATACAGACCTCTATCCAAATTCATTGTAGAGCAAATTTATAAACGGTTGGGTCTCAGTTTTCTCAACCACAAAACAAGAATATTGCATTTGATGCTCTCTGAGATGATTTGCAGTTTTAAAATTCCTCCCCCTCTCTTCCTCTACACCCTCCCATCTTATCCTGTCTCTGACCATTTCACATTTTGCTGTCATTAAAAAGATGGACAGATTGAACCATCATATAATCCTGGAGCACAGTTAAGGTGTGTTACAAAATGTGTTTTAGAGAAATATGCAAAGAGAATTGATGAAGACCACTTACTGATGTGAACAGATCGGCCCATCCTCAGTTCTAAGGCTACAGGGCACAGTCATGCCACACACACCAAGGTTGTTAGGAACAGGCTGGAGGTCATTCTGCAGTGAAGACATTGAAGAAGAAAAAGCAGGCAAGTCCTTGATTCTTGAGAACCATAAAAGTACAACACTCACATAAAAACGACTGATGGCAAAAATAGGAATAAAGAAACGGAAAATCAAACAAACAAACAAACAAAAAAAGATGGACAGGATTAGAGAGAGGATATGAGACTGTATGGTGCTCTTTGGTCATCTCGACTGCTTGGTAGTATCTCTCATAAAGATCTTAATTGTAAAGAAGACTAAAGCTAAAATTAGGTTTTGGCTTTTTGGCAGTTATTCATATTCTTCAATTTTCTATTGAAAGTGAACAACTAATTGTACTTTTAATAGCAAAATACATACACATAGGTGTTATAGTTTGTAAAAACCTATCAGCGTACTCTGAGGAAATGCCTTCTCTAACACACAACACATTTTGGGTACTTTTGTAAAAAACCTGATTGAATTTCTCCTTTTGCTTATTGAGCATTTATTATTTGGTAAGAATAATCATGCTGCATATTTTCTGTGGATAAAATTAAAGGATATCTCAAGGGATGTGATTCCCTTTGTACCTTGTAGCAGATAAACAACTTGAATGAGACAGGACATTTGGCGTGAAATATCTCAGAGTGGGATTGTTTCTTTTTCAGACCGATGATCTGTTTCCTCATATGGAATCCTATCAAGGTTGTATGAATTCGTATATACAGTGAACTGAAAATTATATTTCCAACTCTTAACAAGTTATGAAACACTACACTGATTATAAAAGAATCTGTTAAAACATGTTTGCCTAAAACTGTTGACCTTCCACCCAAGAAAACTCTTATACAAAGATCCCACTGCATTTCATTTGTGGCTTATCAGTTTTGATTTTGGAGATAAATCTGATTAACTGATATATTTAAAGGGCCAGAAGGCATTTATAATTTGGGGTGTATTTTTAAAAATAAAATGGATATGTGTACATATATTTAACAACTGCTTTAAACAGCTTAGGGGCAGTGTCTAATATCATTACCACACAATATTTAATTATCAGTTAGAAGCCTTTTCTTTCTACTGAAACCTTTTAAGTATGTAATTAAAACAATTGTTTTCATTTTTCATCCTGTGAGTGACTAAGAACCTTGTTAATGTAAATACTCAAGAAGCTTGATTTTATAGCTTCTTAGTTTTATAACCAACAATAAAAAAAAATCGAGTGGAAAATCCCTTCTTTTGTCTGCTAACAGTCCCAACTGCGAGACTCGAGTGATTTTTGTGGTGAATGAATGGTCTGTGTGATTTTTAGATGCAGCCAGTGGTTGTTTCGTTGTAGAAGGAAATGCTAAAGTGATACGGGATAATTTTGGGGGGAATTTCCAAATGCCAAGTAAGTGTTGAGCAATATGACATCTATCAGTTTGCCAGGAAAAAATAGTTTTATATAAGTTTTTAATAAAACCTTATTGTGAGATCAGTGGAGATTAATTATAGAAATGACCTTAATTCATTCATTAAAATAAGCACATTGGCTTCTGAGTCTCATGGGCATTTTTCTGGACAAAAGATCCATTCTTTTGCCAGTGATGTCCTTGTCATTCATGAACAAGTATTTACTTAGTGATTTCTGAACATGAAGTACTGTACTAGAAAGGATGCAGAGATGCGTATGGCCTTAGCCATCAAGGAGTTAGGCTGGGGTGGTGGTGCATGCCTGTAATCCCAGCACTTGGCATGAGTTCAAGGCCAGCCTGGGCTACATAGTGAGTTTTTGAGGCCAGCCTGGACTACATAGCAAGACCCTGTCTCAAAAGTCCAAAGGAAAAAAAAAAAAAAGAGAAAAAGGAGTTTATACTTGTTGCCATCATTTCTTTATAGATTATCTGCTGTTTGTGGTTTAAGCAAAACACCATGAAAGACTCATTTATTGCCCTAGTCTTCTTCAGCAGGGATTCACCACCCCAGTCTGTGCACTTTCCTGGCTTGCTGATAAAGTCCGCCCATTCCTGTCTCTCCTGTGGTTGTGGACATGCCCTCCTCACTCTAGAGCAAGGTGTTAGTGGCTGTTCTGTAGGATAGTTTGGGGAAGGAAGATACTGTCCTGGAGAGTTTGGGGCAACTTTAGAGTATAAATGTTTGGGAGACAAATACAAGAAAAAGTAAGAATCTCTTGTCATTTTCTTAATTTTTTTTGTGGTAGAAAATATGAAGTTCACCATCTTAATTGTTTTTAAATGTACAGTTAGTTCAGTAGTGTTAAATATATTCACATGGTTGTGAAACAGATTGTGAATTCTTTTCTTCCTGCAAATCTGAAACTCTACAGCCATTAGATGACTCCTCTTTTGCCTCTGGCCCCAGCCCCTGTAGACCATTCTACATTCTGTTTCCATGAATTTAGCTATTTTAGATTCTTCATATAAGGAGTTATAATGTTTTTGTCGTATTTGTATTTGGCTTACTTCACTTAATGTTATGGCTTTAAGGTTCATCCATGTTGTAGCATGTGACAGGATTTTCTTCCTTAACACTAAATAATATTCCGTTGTATGTATATGCCATGTTTAAAAATTTTATTCCCTGTGAATGGATATTTAAATTGTTTCTAACTCTTGGTTATTATGAATGGTGCTGTTGTGAACACAAGTATACAATATTTCTTTGACATCTGGCTCTCACTTTTTTTCTACATATCAGAAGTGGAATTTGCTGGATCATATGGTAGTTCTACTTGGAATTTTCTGAGAAACCTCCATATTGTTTTCCATAGCAGTTGGTCTGTTCTAGAGTCCCACCAGAATGCACATGGGCTCCAGTTTCTCTGCTTCTTTGCTGCCGTTTGCTATTTTGTGTTGTTACAGAGGCCATCCTAATGTGTGTGCTGTGAAAACTCATGGTTTTGATTTGCATCTCTTATGATTACTGATTCCCAGCATCTTTGTATATCATTGTTGGTCATTTTTATATCATCTTTGGCGAAATGTCTTTTTAACTCCTTTGCTCATTTTTAAATTGGGTTGCTTGATTTTTTTTGTTGTTGTTGTTGAGTTGTAGGATGCCTTTTTCTTTTCAAAATGTGAAGCAGCAGTTTAACACTATTCAAACGTGATGCTGTGCAGGGACACAGAGTGGAGCGTGGTAGATAGCACCTGTGGAGCAACCTGTCCCCTCACCAGCTGTTGCCAGTACAGCTTGCTGAGTTTAGGGTTTTACACTCCGTGGAAGGTGTGGAGGGCTTGGAGCCATCGCCTCCTCCCTGTCCCCCTCCCCGCCCCACCACCTCGTTATCTGTAAACCAGGCAGATGGATGCCAGGACATCTGACGTCTTCTAGGTCTAAAGCTCTTCTTAAAATTTTGCCTTTTACCACCTGACCTCCAGCACCTAAAATGTCCTTGGAACCTCAGTGATATCTGACCGACAGACTGAGAAACTGCCCGTTGGCCGGTACGGAGGTCGTCCTCCACAGAGGTCATCCTCTATCAGAGCTCTAGGGGCTGATTTTCTACTTCCTACTTGTCTCATTGTTCTTCTGTTACAATATGATATCACCTGAAAACTGAGGACCTGAAGGTTAATTCTTTTTTTCTTTTTCTTCTTGGAATTTAGAGACAGGGGCACTTCATGTAGTTCAGGCTGGCCATTAACTTACTGTGTATCCCAGGCTGGCCTTGAACTTGCAGAGATCTTCCTGCCTCAGCCTCCTGAGTTCTGGGATTGCAGGCATGTGCACCTGACCTAAAGTTTCACTCTTTAACTGCTGCTACATCCATTTTTTGTATTGGGTCTGTCGTAGACTGGTAGAGCTTGTACTTTATCGGGGAAATACACAGACGTACGTGCTTGCTTGCTTGTGTTCTGAAATCTGTTCACAGTTATGAGGAAATAGAAGTTAAAAAGCTCATCGCAAAGTGTATTTGTTTTTGCTTTAAATACATAAACAAACAGAACAACCAGTCCAAATTCAGATAATTTTTAAAATTTCTGTTAAGAATAGCTATATTTTTAAGTGTTAAAGGCCAGGTGTAAAGAAATCTAGGCTCCAGCCGATTGATGTGTTGCTTGTCCAGGGCTCTCGCATGGACAGTGATGTTACGGTAGTAAGTAAAAGGAAGAAGTCATGTAATGGTGATGGTTGAGATTGGAGGGTGCTGTGATATGCTTATAATTACTTCTGGGTTTCAAGTATTAGATTTTTTTTTTTTTTTTGCATCTTACAAATACTGATGGATCACTGTCCTTGGGGAGCTCCTTTTGTTTTGTGTTATTGCCATCTGAGGTGATGACTTAAAATGCTTTAGCACTAACAGCGCTCTGGAGGAGTAAAGTATGCCAGACCCAGAAAATTGAGTAGGAGAGGACGAGGGATGTGTGTGACAGTGTGGAACAAGTGGGTCCTGGGCAGCAAGTTCTGTAAAACGCAAGAGTCCAGTCTGCGCCGTGCCTGCGCTGGTGCATCTGTGACATCTGTGTCAGTTTCTGCTGTGTCGCCAGGTCGGGGTGGAGCATCCTCCATCCCGTCTCTCAGAACACCAACATTCAGCTGCACGGGGCGAGGGGTCGTTAGTGCTGGCTACCACGCTGCTTTAAAGAGCTGTGTGGTGGGAAGCTGCAGGACGTTTAGAGCCACCCATGATCCTTCTCCACCAAGGACAGAAAGTGCATTTGGTAGCACTGTGACAGTTTCATCGTGAACATTTAGCTAGGCACGCGGAGCTTCCCCATCACCATCCATCCCTCCGATCACAGGCTGCTCGTTTAATTGTGAAGAGCACCGCCCAGAACCTAGCGAAGTGAAAAGTTAAAACTAACCTGAGAGTGGTAGTGAGTAACCAGAATTCACTAGTGTAATTGTTACCGGGTAGGTTCCGATATTCCTGGGTTCTTGCCCTCCTCGAGCAAAGAATTGAATGGGGGGGGGCAAAAAGTAGTTCTAAAGTTTTATTTAAAATTATAGAGAAAAGAAGACAAGGTAAGTTGAGCATAACAATAGAAACAGTGAAATGTGTACCACGGCTAAAAGGCACTGTAGGGGTTACCACAAAAAAGGCATGATAGCGGTGGCACTGGGTACGCAGACACCATCTTCCATGGGAGGGAAAAGGGGGAGCTCCTTCCCTGGCCTCGCCGTAGAAAAGAAAAGGGCGAGAGCGCTCTTGGTGCCATGCACATTTATCTGGATTCTGTTCTCCTCTTTTCTGATCCTGTGAGAGAGGGGTGATTGGGATTTCGCGCCCCAGGCCGACGTCAGGTCAAGGCCACTCCCCCAAGGTCATGTTCATCCTCCCAGCCAGGTCAGGACACACCCTATTCCTACACCATAATCATGATTAAAACCGTAAAATTTCCCCTCCAAATAATAAATACAGTATAACATAAAACTTATAAATAAAACTTTTTCAGCATTCATCCATTTATTTGTGTTGCATGTGAAATATAATATTTCTCTACAATTTCTAGTTTTTGAAAGTATATGATATACTATAACAGTATCATTGGTAATCAGAGTTCTTTTTTCTTTCAGATGCTTCAGAATCCAAGTACTAAGCATGAGAGTAGTACCTATTTTCTATCCTCTCTATCCGTTATTAGAGTAACTTTTGAGTTGATGATGATTTATATAGTATTGAATAATATCTTCTAAGTAAAGACAATGGTTATGTAAAAATGACAGTATTCACAAATCAATATTATTCATTACATCCACAATAAAAAAATGTAGAAAAACCAAATGACTATCTTAGTGGATGCAGACAAAGCACATCTTAAAATCTAATACCTGTTCATGATAATGTTCTTGGCAAGCTGGGTGTGGCGGTGCATGTGTCTAGTCCCAGCATTTGGGAGGCTGAGGCAGGAGGATTGCCATGAGTTCAAATCCAGCCTGGGCTATAATAGTGAGTTCAAGGACAGCCTATATTACAAAGTGAAACCTTTTCTCAAAAAAAAAAAAATAGTCTTAGCAAACAAAAATAGAAAGGAACTTTCTAAATATTATAAAAGTGATATACAAAAATCATGGCAGAAATGTACATAGCATATGGAATTGCTGTATAATTTTTTTATTTTTAATTTTTTGAGGAACCTATCATACTGTTTTCCATGGCATTTGCACCATTTTACAACTCCTCTAAGCCCAATAGTGCACAAGTATTCTAATTTCTCTGTATCCTTGCTAACACTTATTATTTTTTGTTTTTTTTGATGGTGGCCATCCTAATAGATATGAGGTGTCAGTTGATTTTTGACATAGTAATGAAAGCAACACAGTGGAAGAACTACAGTTTTTCTCTCCTAGTGGAGAAACTGTGTTGCAACTATTAGACATCCCCGTACAAAAACAAAACAAACCCCCAAAAGACCCAAAACCTCACTTTATATCCTATATCTATACACAGTTAACTCAAAATGCATCATTGGCCTAAAAGTAAAACATAAAACTACGGAGCCTGTAGCAGAAAACACAGGTAAAACTCTCTGTGGCTTGAGTTAGGCAGAGGGTTCTTATATACGACAGCAAAAATGTGATCCATAAAAGAAAAACATTGAGAAATCGGACTTTATCAAAATTAGCAACTTGCTGTGCCCAAGATGCTGTTGTGAGAATGAAGAGACAAGCCACAGTTTGGGAGAAAATACTGTAAATCATAATGGGACAGAGGACTCATATCTAGAGTATAAATAAAACTTAACAATAGGAAAACAGGCAACCAGTGAAAACTAGAGCCAAAGATGCAAAAACACTTCACCAAAGAAGTTGTACATAGGGCAAGAGCACCTGAAATGATGTTGACTGGTTATGAGGGAAATGCAGAATAAAGCCACAACGATAGAATAGATAGAATGCTGAAGGACTCTAGAATGGTAGAAGAAACAAAAACAAAATACGTGATGATGCCACGCTTTGGTGAGGATCAAAGCAAGTAGAGTTTTCATACGTCGCCGGTGGAAATGTGGAACGATACAGCTACTTTGGAAAGTAGTTTGCCAGTTTCTTGTAACTCTGAATATACACTTAAACTAAGTTTGTACTTAAATGAAAATTTATATTCGCACAAAAACTTGTACTCAGATGTTTATGCAACTTTGAACATAATCACCCAAAACTGGAAACAACTTGAATGTCCTTTAACAGGGAAGTGAGTGTACAAACTGTGGTGCGTCTCTGTAATGTAACACTGCTCAGCAGTGCAAGGGGGAAAGCTCTGTTGACTGATGTGGTAAGATGGGTGAATCTTAAAGGCGTTAGGTCAAGTGAAAGAAGCTACTGAAAAGGCTATACACTCTGTGGGTCCACTTAAGTTATATTCTAGAAAGGCAAAACTTGAGGAATGGAGAAGAGATCAGTTGTTAGTAATTAGAAGAGAAGGTGTTGGTTACAAAGAAGTGTCCTGAGGGAATTTTTTTTTTTTTTTTTTTTTGGTGCTAGGATTGAACTCGGGGCCTTGGGTTTGCTAGGCAAGTGCTCTGCCGCTGAGCTAAATCCCCAGCCCCAAGAGGGAATTTTTTTTGAGTGATGGAATTGTTCGGTATTTTGATCGTGCTTACATTTCTCTGTACATTTAATCAAAACTCAGACCTTTACAAGAAGAGGTGAATTTTATTTTATGTAAATTAAAAAATAACTTTTTAAAAAGTAATTTTAGTAACATTACTAGATTCCAAGTTAATATAGAAAGTATGTATTTTTGTATAATAGTCATCAGGAAATGACATTTTTAGAAAATGACATCATAGTATCAATATTAGATGTCTTGGAATGACTATAATGAAACATGTCTAAAACCTTTACATAAGTTGATTTTAAAATTTAGTTGGCAGGAGTTGGGGATTTAGCTCAGTGGTAGAGCGCTTGCCTAGCAGTTGCAAGACCCTGAGTTCCATCCCCAGCATCCCCTGCACCCCCCAAAATTAAGATGGCAACACAAACAGGAAGGACAGCCATGGTAATATTAAAGAACAAAGTTTCAGGATCTGCTATTGGATACGCAGTGCGGAATAAATAGATCAGTGGAATAAAGTCCTTAAACAGACCCATACATTTACACTTCATTTATGATTAGAATGTTACAATGCAGCGGTGCTTAAAGAAAGGTCTTCAGTGAATCAACCTGGATCAGTTAGCTAATCATACCGCAAGAAAAGTAACAGCAACAAAAAAAACAACTTAATTTTGACCCCTACTTCACATCAGACAGAACAATAAATTCTTGGTTAATTGTAGATCTAACTGTGAAAGGTTAATTTTTTAAAAAGCTGCTCAACCACATTGGTTGTCAAAAAATGCTGACTTAAATCGCAGTGAATTATCATTATACACCAGAATAAATTAAAGTAAATCAAACTTAAAAACACTAAGTGCTAGCAAGAATGTAGAACAAACTAGAACTCTTACATCCTGATGGTGGGCAACCACTTCAGAAGACTCTGTTGGAGTATCTGTGAAGATCATGCGTACCGTGCCTCTGACACACAGAAGTGCTCTTGTGAGTATGTGGACACCCAGTTTAGGTGTACTTGGGTTCACCGAAAGACACAAGAGTGTTCGTAGCAGCACGATTCTTTCCTAATTTAAAATATTCCTAGGTTTCTTGAGTTTTTTCTGGCTTTTTGTTGTTAAGGATAAAACCATTCTTCCTGTGCCCTCTTTTTCCCCCCTTCACAAAAGGATATATTTCCCCTGTCACCAAAGGAAATTATTCTATATCGGCACATAGACATCTTTATTTTTAGATAGCTGTATGGTATACTACCTCAATAATATATTTAGCTAATTTATCATTTACTGTCCTTAAAATATTTTCTTTTTACAATTATAAACGTGCTTCAGTGAGCAGTATTGCACATATACTATCCTTGGACAAATACTTATGTAAGAAAACATATTAGAAATAGAATTTCTGGATCTTGGAGTATGTGTTTTTTATCTTGTTTTCAAAATAATTTTAAATTACGTGAGAGAAAAGGACAGCATGAGTTCGATCCCCAGCACCAAAAAAAAAAAAGAAAAAAAAGAACAGCAGCTACTATTAACAGCTTGTGTTCCCTTTGCTCTTTCACTTGGTCTGTCTTCATATATCTACCTGACATAGTTTTCTGAACCATTTGAGGGTGAGGTACACATATTATGGCCCTCCATACTCAAGGGCTTCAGCAGGTTTCCAGAGGAGGACATTCTCCTACCCACAATGCAGTTACCAGCCGCGGTAAAGCTAACATTGCCTCAATACTTCAGTCTACCATTTGGCTTCCAGGCCTGCAAAGTGATCCAACAATATTTTTCAAAGCTCTTATTCTCCTGGGCAGCTGTAGTCTGTTAAGGTTGCTGTAACAAATTACCATGGACTGTGCAGCTTATGAATAACAGAAATTCATTTCTTACAGTTCTGGAGGCAGGAAACCTGTGATCAGGGCGACTGTATGGGCTGGTTTGGGCGAGGGCTCTCTTGTGGTCTGTGGACTGCTGACTTCTTGTATGCTCGTGTGGCAGAATTGGTGTGCGCACTTTCTGGAAAACCTTGTATAAGGCCGCTGGTCCCTTTCACGTGAGGGCTCTACCCTCATAACCTCACTGCCCCTTAAAGCGCCACCTCCAAATACCACCACAGTAGGTTCAGAGCCTCGGCTTCCTGGGGGATGTGAGCAGGCCACAACAGGGTTCACATGAGAAGAATTTGCTGCATTTGCTTGTCATGTGCCTTTGTTTTTCTTTTTGCAGTGTTGGAGAGCGATGCATGCCAGGCAAGTGTTCTACCACTGAGCTACATCTTTTTACTTTGCTTTCATTTGGAAGTTTTTGACCTGCCGTAGAAAAGGATATATGTACGTATAAAAGCCTTATAGAAAGATACATCATATTCCATAATGTGTACTCTTTAAAAAAATTTGAAATACACTGTAGTTCCAACTACTTGGGAGGCTGAGGCAAGAAGGATTGCTTGAGCTTGAGAGTTTGAGGCTAGCTAGCCTAGCAGTGAGACCCCGAGAGAGAGGGATGGGGGAGGGAGGGAGATCATAAACATGAAATTCATTCTCTTAAGGTATATAATTCAGTGGGTTTTAGTATATTGAAAATTATGGAACCATCACTACCATCTAATTCCAGATATTTTTTTCTCTTTTCTTTTACCTCCTCTCTCCTCCCTCCTCTCCCCTCCCCACTTGCCTGCCTGCCTTCCCAGGGCTACATCCCCCACATTTAACATTTCTATTTTATTTTTTTATTTTGAGATAAGGGCTTGCTAAGTTGCCCAGGCTGGGCTCAAACTTGTCACTCTTTTGCCTCGGCCTCCCTGAGTGCAAGGATTACCATGCCTGGGTTTCCAGAACATTTTCTTCACCTGTGAAACTATACACATCATGTAGTACATTCTATTCCCTGCTCCCTCAGGCCCTGTCAACTAATACTTTACTTCCTCTCTGTGTATATTTATCTGTTCTGGGCATTTCGTTTAATATATGGCCTAATGTGGCTGGTTTCTTTCACTTAATGTATTGTTTTCAATGTTCATCCATATTGTAGCAGGTATCAGTATTCATTTCTTTGTATGGCTGAAAAATTCTTTATTGTGTGGATAAACTACATTTCATTAGTTGATGGACTTTTTAGCCATTTATAATGCTGTTGTGAACGTTCTTGTACAAGTTTTTGCATGTATTCAACCCTTTTCGTCTATATTGATTCTAAGCCTCATGTCTCACTGTATTGTGTGTAACTTTCTTCATCCGTGTTTCCTCCAGGGTTCATGGTGGATCACATGTAGTCAGAGAAACAGTTGTTAGGAAGACACACCAGATGGTTTTGTCACTCTGAAGTGGCTTGTAGACTAAAAAAGCTTGAGTACCATGGGTGTCCACAGCCAACTTCTCCTTCCTACAATTAGTATAGTGGATGAACTTTTGCGAATTTATGTCTTTTGTGTTACTGGATTTTCCAGTAAAACTGATTTTAGTAATGTTCTCTTATTTTTCCTGCTTATGCTTTAAGGGAGATGGTGCTGGGTAGAAATAATTAAAGTGCAGTCTTGTCAGATAACCATCAGTTGTAAAGCCTGGACTGCTTTCTTCTCTTTGGATTTGCTTTTGGGAAGGGAACTGGATGTACCTGCGGTCTGAGAAAAGATGAACTGGCTTCCCTTCTCCTTCTCCTTTATAAAGTCAGGGCCTCAGTAACACTCAGCAACCCGACTGCCTCCTGAAAATGAATTGTGCTAAGTGGTTCCTGGCAGGAAGCAGCCAGCCTTCAGGGACTGGTTGGAAGGAAGTTGCCTCCAGAATTAGTAGAAGTTTGCTGGCTGGTCCTGTCCCTATTCCCTCTAAACTTCCCATGGCCGGAGGCTATTTGTAAATACAAAGAGACTGTGTAGCACCCTAAGGAGTTGGACTAGGAGAGCAGCCAGAGTAAATGTGATTTGGTGGAGATTCATCACCTCCCCTTTTTGACTTCTAGACATTGCCTCTGGAAATTCTTCTCACTCTTGCTGCAAGACAGAGAGTTTTGCATTTATCTATGTACAAATTTTATGAACTAGAAGAAAATTGTGTCTTCTAAAGGGATTTGATCCCCAGCTCACTCCTCCCAAAAAAGGGACTTGAGAAAAAGCCTCAGTGTATATACAATATATAGATGCTCAAAAACAATATATAGATGCTTAAAAACAACATATAGATGCTCAAAAACTGTTGTATAAGTGAGTGAACCACGAGTTAAATCCATTGTACAAGGGAGGTAGCTGAATGACCATTTTCTAGTTTAGGGTTTCTTCTGCTGCATATTAATAAGGTATGGTGTGAATAAAAATCGATTCTGGTTGAATACCACCCTTTTCAAAAAATAACTATTGTCCCCAGCACCCCCCCAAAAAATACAAAACTATTGGCCCAACCTTGAGAAGGATGAGGATGTCTTTTATTTAATGTAACATAGATTGGCTGGAGCCCAAATGCTGATTTCCATCATCTTACTTAAATGAAGTTTACAGGATTATATTGGAAGGAGGAATTAATTCCAAAGGATTGTATGGGAAATTAGTAATAGGAAATTCCTAGGTTGACCTATTTATTTAACTTGCATCTGTATACTGGGGAGTCTGAGCTGTATATTGTCACCTCCCAACCTTTAAACATCTTTTCTTGATACATCCGCATCTAAAAAAACTGACGAAGGTTAGATGCTAGACCAATATTAAGGCATAATGGGGTTTTGCCCATAGCGTATGGTTCTGGGCTTTTGTTGGGTATCCTAGGTGAACTGTTGTGTTCTTTTATTTTTGAAAGTATAGAGGCTGAGACACTAGAGAATTTGTCTTTTTTTTTTTTTTTTTCCTGGCACTGGGGGTCAAACCCAGGGCCTTGTGAATGCTAGGCAAACACTCTTCCCACTGAACCACATCCCCAGCCTGACATTGGAGAATTTAGTCTCTAAAAATACATTCAGAACTCCACATTTTTATTTTCTGTAATTTTCCTGTACAGAAAATAAAATCACCCACGGTGCCAACACCCAGAGTCCACTTCTGTTTCCGTTCTGCTTTACCTTCTGTCGTCTTTTTATTATGCCCACTTCTTCTGGGTTATACACAGTGACCTGAGTTGTAAAACTCGCACCTGTACACAGTGCTCGTCTTTCTTTGGTGAGCTCACCTGAAGCAGAAAGGGGCAGGTGTTGCAATGGTTTCAGATGTGACTGTGGTGGCACAACCTGATAACACAGTCTGGGCAGCCATTTTCAATGGTGCTGTCAGGAATTCAGGTATTTAACAAGAATATATTAAGTACACATAGGACCTTAAATTTAGACCATCACCAATCTTGGCTCTTTTCTTTCCTGTCAGATTTTATAGTCACCATTCTAGGCTGAGCCCATCCTAAGACAACTAAAACTAGGCTGTGCCCAGTCTCTCTACTTCTGTTTTCTCCTCATTTCTGTGCATTATAAACACTTGCCCCCAGGAAACTCCTTCAGCAATGTTCCCACGTTATTTTTGTAAAGCTTACAATGACTTCGATGATTTTACCCTTTCAGGATGCTTTTCCAGCTGTTGCCTTCTACCTTGGCTTGTCTTGTTACTCGCTGGCCCGGTCTGCTGCACCAGGAAAGTCTGCACACAGCTTGCTTGTCCTCTGCCTTTGCTCCTGCATTCACTTCATTTGGAATTCTCCCCCTCCCCCCTCCCCAGTTCTGTTCCTGTTTTCCCTCAGAACTGTCCTGAAACTTACATTTTCCAGGAAGCCTTTCTTTTTTGGCTTACTGTACATCCTTACTAGCTCATTATCTTTTTATATTTGTTCAACACATCATTTTCAGTTATTTGCTGATGTCAGAGAGCTGCCATCTACCCTCTTTTCCCCTTCAGTACCCTGTATTGATTTAGAACCAAACTTAAACCAGTGCAGACCTTGGTATTTTCCAGGGGGATTGGAGACTTGGGGAGGAAGGTGTTTGCTGTTGCTTGTGGCATGCCTGGACCTGACTGAACCTCGCCCCCAGATGACCTAAGAAAAAGCAAAAGAAGAGCAAACAAACACCTTTCTTTCAAATTTTCATTGTAGAGCAGGTATTTTGTGGGAAAAAGCCTTTAAAAATTTTTTAAACTTGATAGCATTCATTTTCTGTAAGAAATAATCCATCACTGTTTATTTTGCTATTCAGATTGTGTAGGAAGTCCTTTTTAAAAATTAGCCAACAGAATTACTGGGAGCTGAGGTAGGAGGTTTCTAATTATGTAACATTTTCTGTTCTGATTTTTTTTTTGAGAAAGGGTCAGTCTGGTTATGCAGTTTAAGCCAGCCTCGAGCTCCCTGTGTAGCCCAGGCCTCAGACCCGCAGAAGTCCTCCTGCCTCAGCCTCCCGAGTGCTGGGATTACAGGCATGTGCATCCACACTCTGCTGACTTTATTTCTGAAGTTCTTTCTGGATTGGGTTTGTATTGTCTACAAGTGGCTCACTGAGGCAGGTGGAAAAGGAGGAGGGCAGGGTGAGGACCCACACTGCTAGCACAGGTGGCATCAGACTCTGAAGCCAGTTTTGTCCACACATGCTAAGATTACTTTCTGCTTCACAAATTGGAAAACTAGATTATTAATTTTCTAAATAACCTAGTGTGAAAATCCTGAGAATCTTGTCTTCCTCTGAAGTTTGGAAGTCTGTCCTTCCATATCTAGATTATCAGGGTATTTAAGGGGTAACATAAATGTAGGACACTGAGTGTAACCAACCATGTATAAAATACCACACTGGAAAAGTTTTCTCTTTTCTGAAAAATGAAACTTTTTTTCATAGTAACGAAGGTTGTAGAAGTTGATAGGAACCCTGAATCCTTGAGTAACTGTCTCAAAGCAGTCTCGAGGAGTATAAAGAGGTAAGCAGCAGAACTTGTAAGGCAGAGGAGGGGCATGGAAACTGCAGTTAAATGATGTGACGGAGCAAAATTATGGGGACAAGATAAACACGAAAGGGACAGTTGCAAAAGCAATGGAAGGGTGAGGCCAGAGCACGTGGGCACTCCTGCGATGCTGCGGCCGCTCTGCCCGCCCGGTCACTCTGGTGCTTCACGTCTTGGTGCGGCTGCCTCGGTGCTCTGCACTCTCGGGGCTCTGAGGGGGGTGTGAAGTCAGGCGCAGGGCTTGAACAACACGGCTGGGGTCCCAAAGCGAGTGACTGGCGATGCGGCGGCTGCCCACTTCACCTGCGCTGCCTGGTCTCCCCTTCTTCCTTCCTTGCCTGGTGGAGTGGTGAGCCTCAGAGGAGGCTCTGCATGCTGCAGGAGCGGGGAGATGTGGAAGTCATTTTCTGAGCAAGCCTGAGAAAGACAAGGAATTATCTGGAACGGTCGCCATGTAAACTGAACACCTCGCACAACTGCTGATTGATCAGATCGGCCCTGGTACTCTCCCTGCAACGGCAGCTGTTTCCTAAGACCTGAGATACACTCCTTAGTGCGATGGTCTGTAGGTGTTAGTGGTCACGGGATTCCTCCCTGCACAGGCTTGGGGGTGTCAAGGGACGCACATATGCCACTTTAGCGTTTTGGTAGAGGAGCCGAGGTTAGGAGCAAGACCTCCAGAGTCCTCGTCAACAATTTGTTTCTGTTCAAAAGAAAAAAAATACAAAACTTTACTTGTTTCTAGATTCCTAGGATTAGTTCTGGTCCCAAGGCCCCAAGGCGTGAAGAAACCCAGCAGGTCTGGGCTGTGGGTGATTAGCACAAGGAAACCAGGAGAACTAGCCTGTGGTAGTTGTTTTTGTGACCGAAGAGTTTTGTAGCTCTTGCTTTTACTGTGAGTGGAGCTGAGCAAGGGGCCGGCAGCTACCCCTGGGCCTGGCTGCAGTCCCGTTTTTGAGGCCCCAGAGTTATTTTTAGCCCCAGGGCCTTGGAAGCAGGTGTGGTCTGGGTTTGAAGGCCACCCTGGAATGTGTTCAAGCCTTGTGCCTGTCTGCTGGGGAGCAAAGGACGGTGATGTCAGCCGCTGTGTGTACTTGGTTAGAGGAACCTCACTTTTCCTGTGAAGAATGAAAGTCACACTGTGTTGCGTTTGTGATGCTTCAAGGATGTTTTTAGTTTGGAAACTTTATCAGTTGAAACACATTTTAAGACTATTAAGAATATATTAATTAAGAAAAAATACTAGCTGTAAATCCTTTAGATATGGAAGAAATCTTTTGTATTAAGAGTTATACCCGAACTGGCCTGTTTTAAAATTCCAAGTCTATAGTCACAAGTGTGTGATTTAAACTTAATTTTAGGGGCGCTGGGGCTGTAGCTCAGTGGTAGAGTGTGTATTTAGCATGTGCAAGGCCATGGGCTCAGTCCCCAGCTTGACCAAAAATTAAAAATAAATAAGTGAAATTTAATTTTCATGGTACTGGGGCTAGAACTCATGGCCTTGTGCGTGCTAGGCAAGTACTCTACCACTAAACCCTAAAATAATTGTTTTCTGGTAAGTAACTATCACCTTGAGGGTAGCCATGAATTTCCATCTATTGTGTTCGTGCATCTTACACTGTGTGAATGAAACTTTTCTTAATAATCTTGATAAAGTACAGCAGGAGCCAGCGGTGGTGTACTCTGGAAAGCTGAGGCAGGAGAATTGCCAAATTTAAACCCAGTCTGGGCAATTTCGTGACTGAGAGCTTGTCTCAAAAAGGGAGGAGAGGGCCTGGGAATGCAGCTCAGTTCCAAGACCTCAGCTTCAGGCTGCAGTCCAGCAAACAAAGCAAAAGGAAACAAACAGCAGGATCTGGTACTAGTACCTGGTCTGTGTGTGTGTCATACTTGTTACTAAAATTTTTCATGCCTTCCAAGATTATAGAAAAGAGTGTAATAATTACTTGTGATTGCCTAAATTAGACTCATTATATATACAGTCTCCATCCTGTATATTTATGTGTGTTTGCACACATGTAGGTGTTTAAAGTTGTACTTTACATAACTCTTCCGTGACTTGATTTTATTTTCAATGTGTCTTGACCATCCTTAATTATCAAGAAACACTCTTTGAAGACATTAGTAGGCAATCATCCTTTTTTGAATGTGCATGATACTGTATTAGAGGATTTATCGGAGTTTATAAGTCACTTAACCAGTCTCCACCTCGCAAATGTAGGCCTTTTCCAGTATTTTTATGTGCATTTCAACTGAGAAGTGAGGAAGTTTCCTGGAAGTCATTTTGAATTTCTTTGCAAGCCGTTTTGAAATTATCTTCTGGAGAATATAGTTGTAACCTCTCTCCCATCAGAATGTGTTCCAAGCCGTCCAGATTTATCCTTTAGTAATTTAGCTCTGTGCAGGGAAGTACCACATGTCTTTCACATAGTAGTATTTTGTTTTTCTGGATGTGAGGTGGACTAAAGGTGGTACATATAGATAAAGATTGTAAGTTTATATTACCATCACTGACCTCTGGAATACACTAAGTTCCTTGTGTTAAGGACTTTTAAATCCTTCTGATGAGGACATTATTTTTTTTTTTTTTCCTTTTTAAGACAGGGCCTTGCTAAGTTGCTGAATGGCTCAGTTGCCTAGGCTGGGCTGGAACCCAAGATCCTGCTGCCTCAGCCTCTAGGATGCTCAGATTACAGGAATGTGCCACCATGCCCAGCCATTTTTCTTTATTTTAATATAAAGATTCTTTATATCATGTTACATGGATTTTTTTTTTTTTTTTAGACAGTGGCTGAGAGGGCGGAATGATATATTTCATTCATTCTTGCTGGTGTTCAATAAAGCTACATATGCTGCAGAAACTCTTTTACTGTTCACAGTCTGCCCTGGTTTTGTTGAGGTACATCCTTCGCTATCACTGTCTTGTAAATTTAGTAGCCTTGGCTGGAAACACTGTAGGCGACATGATCTGATATTGCTTAATATTTCAGAAAGAGACAGTCTATTTTCACAAGGTTTACTGGAAGCATTGGTCCAAGATATGTTAGGGGAAAAGTCTGTAGTTTGAGAAGGGCTTTTCAGCATTTCAGGATCTATCTGTTTTAGAGCTGGGTCATATTCTGTGGCTATTTGGTCCATTATACTTAGATTTTTTTTTTAAAGCATACATCTTGTGAAACATATCTTGATATTTTACTATCTCCTATGTATAAAATCAAGAATCTTATTAGATATAAACATTTGTGGACTTGGAAAATTGTACTGAATTAATGTTAGTGGTACTTTTTCTTGGAGAAGGCATGCACTAATAAAGAAATCACAGCTTTGAAACTACCATAGATTCTTGTATGGAGTGTATATTTCTTTATTTGAGTGCTGGGGATCGAACTCAGGTCCTTGTGCTTGCTAGACAAGCACCCTGCCACTGAGCTAACCCCCCTGAGTCCCTGCAATGCATATTTCACACAGAAGTTGAAAGTTCCGTTGCCCAGAAATGCATCATTTCCGGTAGATACAACTGTGGTGCTGAGGAAAGACCAAGCACCTACACCATCTTTGGTTGTCAGTTGCCTAGTCCGGCATTCTCTTCCAGGACAGGTATGATCTCAGTCTAGCTGTTGACATCAGTGCCGTCTTCTGGTATCCACGTAGCTTTCTCTCTCACCTCAATGACACCATCAGAAAAAGACCCTCTCTGACCAGTTAAAACTTTAACCCCCACCTCATAGCCTTTATTCTCCCTGCCTTATTTTTTTTTCTATAGCATCTGTCCCTATCACACTAAATATTGCTTGGTGTTTATTGCATGCACCTGGTGTAGTTTGAATTTTGAATGCCTGTTGTGTTAAAGGCTTGATCCTGCCTTCCAAGGTGGTGACTGGGTGGTGGGGGACTCATTGGAGGCGGGGCCTAGCAGGAAGTCCCTGGTCACTGTGGGGGTCCCCTTGATGGGGTGTGGGATCCTAACCTCTTCTTCCGTCTTTTTCGCTCCTGGACTCATGATGTGAACAGTTTGCTCTGCCACATATTCCTGGTCTGTGAGGGACCCAAATCAGTGGATCCCCATCCTGACTTGCCCCTCCAACACTGCAAGTGAAAAGAAACCTTTTTCTAAGTTAATTATCTCACATGTTTTTATTACAGTGATGGAAAGCTAATATACGACTCCATCATTAAATTAGAAGCTGTAGGAAGGCAAGACTGTTTTGGTGCTTAATTTATAATTCAGCAGTGAATTTATAATTATAAATCATAATGAATAATTGCCATCCATTGCTGTATTTTCATAGCAGTACCTGGCACATGCTAGGTGCCCAGTAACTGCTTATTAACTGACTGAGTGAGTTACATTAGGTCTGCTGATGCTCTTGAAAACCAGGATGCACAAATTGGTCCCCAGCTGACTCTTACTTGTTCTAAATCTCTCTTCTCCTGTCTCCAGCCTGCCTTTATTATAAATAGCCTCCTAAGATATTTTCTTCTCAATTCTCAGATTAAATGAGCCCTGGGCACATTTCCTTTTGCTTAGGATCCATCCAGGGATCTTTCTAGCCCCACTCCCTCACAACTGCACCCCTGCCCCGGTCCCACCCTAGTCCAAAGGGTCTTCGGTGTTTGGTAGGGCCCTAGAGGGTCAGCGAGTCCAGCAATGTTGGTGCAGAGGAGTGTGTGTAGGATAGACACATGTGGCAGAAGGAAAGGGGAAGGCAGGCAGGGAAGGAGGAAGAAAGCTTGTTGGATCAGGTGAGGGAAAGTTGGTGAAATAGGTGAGGCTAGGAAACAGGAAGCATCGTTGAGAAGAAAGACGCGGCCTCCGTTTGGCCCAGTATCGGGAGTGTTGTGCTCTTGGCCAGCAGACTTGGTGGCATCTTCTCACAGATCTGGCCTCTGCTCGGTCTGGCCTGTATCTAACAGCAAAGGCATGTTACAGTTCCTCTTTGCAGGCTGGCTCCTGGTCCAGCCTTCATTTGTGGGTGGTTGAAATACGTGTAAGCGGCCCGAGCTTCTGATTAGAGTGGGGACTTTCCACCGTGCTGCATGTTAGCGAGAGGTGGCTGGCTTACACTGTGTGAATTATTGCTGCTGTGTCTTATACCATCTGGACAGTTTTGCTTCAAGCAGTCTATTGTGTTATTGCTGTCACCATCAGGATATGTGTCCTCGAGTTTTGGGTGAGAAAATATGGTCAAGACATTAATTGACAAAGTGTATTATGTTCCTAGCTGTTGTGGCTTTGGCGAAGGTGGTTTTTTTGTTTTGCTTCAATTAAATGTATTTACCAAATATCACGCCTGAATTTTTACCAGTTTCCTCCCTCCCTTCCTTCCTCCCTGACATAAGGTTGCTTTTATCATTGTAGAATTAAGATGGCCAAAACTTAAGGTGTTCTTGCTTGCTTCTAGACAGTAGAGCCTACTTTTGTTCCTTTTAGATTGTTTCAGTTTTTTTCTGTTATTGAAAGTCTATGTTTAAGGTTCTGCCTCAAGTCTGGTTGGTATATTTTGTTGCCTATTTTTTCAATTTTATTAAAAGGAAAACATTTAAGTCTGGCTTGTAGTTTAATAAAAGTAAACTTCTCACCTGATTATATCCTTTCCATAAACTGAGAATTTGAACTTGAGCTTTAGCTGAAACCAAATAAATTGCTATATCCCCCTCCTCACAGAACAGGGCTTTGAAGAACCTCGTAATCGTAGGATCCTGTTCCTTCCCCTGAGACTTTCTCTTTGTAAAAGGAAATATTTGGAACCCAAGCATACTTGTCTGAGCAGAAGCCCCCGTGTCCTTGTGGACCCCATTTTTCTTTCAGACCATTACTGGGAATGTTTATGGAGACTGATCCCTTACCCTGCCTGCTGTAGACCTTGGGAGTGGGTAGCAGGGCAGCAGTGTCCAGTAGCAGATAAGCTGTTGTTCTTGGCAGAAAGAAACTGTAGGTTGAAGGGAGAAAGAATACCCTCCCCCTTTTAGTGGAATATGTCCAATGTCAGTATGACTGGCCTAGAATCCAGCTTGGAAAGTTCAGGAGAAAAATGCCTCATCAATGCTTAATAGAATTATTTTAAAATGATCTGTAAAAAAAATTCTGGTTGGGCACTAACTATGAAGGTTACAAATACTGAGAAAAATCAAAACAAACTTTCAGCTAATTACTAGTAAATAATTCTTTTATAGTCAAATTTTATATTGTTCTTTAAATCAAAACAGGCCTCACTTGTTCTTGTTATGATTAGACTTGCAGTTCTCAAATGTAACTGAGTAGTGCACTTCATTGATACATTTTTGCGAAGTTGAATATAGATTGAATGTCAGTAAATAAGATTCCAATGATTTCCAGTATAAAGTCATAGATAAATGTCCTTAGGTAAATAAATGCAATCTAAAACAAAATAAATCACATATAAAAACGCAGAAAACCTCAAAAATTGTATATACAAAGAGAAAGTTCTTATACAACTTATGTTAATGTTAAATGTTATAAAATTATAAAATGTACCAGAAATGGCATTTCTTTATGGATGTGTCCATTTCCCCCACCTCTGATTTATATGGTAATTTTGTTACACTAAAATGTTGCTTCAGCCTATCTTTATGCCTAGGTAAATAAAGTCTTGGTTGTGGAAGAGGTCTCTGTGTCCGTAGCTGCTGACTCTGGTTCTCTGTCTAAAGTTGACCATTTCTGCTGCATAGAACTGTCTGCCAAAGGGAAGCAAGGATGAGAGTTTACAAATTCAACTTCTGCATGTTTGCTGTCTTCCCATTCCTTTTATCTGCTAACCCAGATCATTGCTTTGTCCCATTCTGATTTTATCATTGAGGGGAGCCAATCGGACTCAGAGACTGAGTGTCATTGTTGGAACCAACTCGCTCTTGTTCTCTGATTTCCGCTTTCTGTGCCACCCAGGCACCTTGTGGACAAGTCGTGCTATTCTTTCCCCGTCCAGCTCTGTTACGGGAAGAGGTACGTAGGGAGAACTGGGTAACCCAGTAGTAGAAGCCTTGGTTTGGGAGTCAGACAGTCTGAGCCCAGGACCTTTCATTGCCATGAACTGTGACAGGATTTGATTCAGTGCTATAGCCCTGGCCGGTGCTTTGCAAATATTTATTAGTGATTGACTCTAGGATTCATTCTCTGCTCTGTTTCCTCTGTTGAAGAGATGACTTCAGTACCTTACTGACATAAAGTGGTACTGAAAATAAATACATAAATATAATGAAGCTTGTTTCTTGGAAGGCAGGAAATGGACATGCACTGTATTAAATGCAGGTGTTTTGTAAAATGGGCAGATGAGAAGATTTCTCAGATACCTTCTAACTCTGTCAGATTCTGTGAGGAAAGTCGCAGCTGGACTATAGGAGGGCTGAATTGCTTCTGCTTTCGTCTGTCCATGATGCCCTGTAGATGCCACATGCAAGCCAGCCTTGTTTACCAATGCATCTTTAGAGCATTTTCCCTCCTTTTTCTGTGTGATGTATAGTTGTTTTTTCAGCCATGACTTTGAGATAAGTTTCATAATTTTGTCCTAGAACAAAGGTTTGTGAGGAGACAAGGCCACACATATCTGCATTTTATAGGTGAGGAAACTGGTTTATAGGGTCATGTGATTTGCCCAAAGTTACATACTCCACAAATGGCAAGGAAACTTCTTTTATATCCTGATCCCTCTGCTTCATGTTTCAGTTTTAAATTTGTTAGTACAAAATCAGGAAGAATGAAACAAAGATGTTTGAAGATTTTACCATGCTGATTGAAATTAATCAAACATTTATTTGGAAACATAAATTGTTTTTGGGACAAGAGGGGTTTTACTTACTGTCATAGTGTAATTGGAGCATCTTACATGCAAAGCACAATGGACATAAGAAATATACAACCTTTGCCATCAAGTAATTAATCCTTTGAAAGTCAAATGTTGACAGCAGACATCTCATTTTATGTCCTACAGTAGAGGATTTGGTATAAGAAGAGATGTGCCAGGGGAGACAGGAATCTGAGAATATTGAAGGTCAGGGTCATGTTCAAATTATGGGCACCAAACTGCAATTAGTATTAGTGAGGAAATGGTTGATTACAGAAGTTAGGCAGGAACGAGCAGACATTGGACCCAGCTTTAAGGGCTTTGTACATTGGGGTAGCTGATGTAGAGTCCCAGGTTAAGGGGTAAAATTTTTTAAGGGTGGGAGTTGGTGATTCTCTTGAGACTGAGGTGCAAGGAATTGAAGTGCAGGCCTGCAACAGCTTGGGGAGCTTTGAGTGAGCAGAATGGTTCTGAGAAGGAAACAGGCCAGTCAGACCCCAAGACTGCCTCCTGTGGAGCTGGGTACTTCACAAGCCCCGCAGTTCAGGAGTTGCTATGACAAGCATTATCAGCCATTTTTGTTCCTCCTCTTCTTCAAGAGGCAGCTGAAATGTGTGCACCCTGTTTTCCTGCCTGTTCTCTAGGGGCTTTTGTATTCACGTGTGCATGTTGGTATTTGTGCATACACACACACACTAACACATAGCCACTTACCACAGTAACTCGAGCAACCATTAAGTTCTTTTTTTTTTTGTCCTGATAATATGAGATTGTTAAAATGGCCCTTGGCTGTTGTTCTGGGTACTATTTTCAAGAAGTAAATAAATGTAATGGAATAAAACCAAATTGGAATACTTCAAGCCGCTTCGTGTGGCCCTTCTAATTTCATACAAGTCATGCAGTTCTGGCCGCAGGTGATTGTAATTCATGAATATGTTACGTTTTATTTTCTTGACGTGTTTGCCTTTTGAGGTATAACTGGATTGTCACTGGCATATTTTTCTGAAGCCACACCTGTTTGTCCCTTTTGTTTGTTTGTTCAAGTGAAATGGTGCGTCTAGTGTGAAATTAGATTAATGGAGTAAATATTATGAGTCACACACTCTATTCTGATGCTCTTTCTTCTCTTTCTGACCCATGTTTTGTTTTCCATCTGTCTCTGTCTTCATGCAGGCTGTCAGTCCAGTGCGAAGCTGTCGAGCGAGGGAGCAAAGGTGAAGAATGATGTAATGCGCCGGCCGCCCCAGAGCATCTTTTGTTGTGGAATGGTTACTCCTGTCATCTCTCTCTGAACCAAATGTGAGGGCTGCTTTGTGCAAGGAGCCCTTCGCAAGAGCGCCCTTCGCAAGAGCTGCTTTGTGCAAGGAGCCCTTCTGGAAAAGCAGAAGTCAGCTGGAGGGCTTGTGCTGAAAATGGGTCTCCCTGTCCTTTCGCCCATCATTGTCAGCCTGACCTCGTGCATTTTTCATGCAATGGAGCGGCCGGGCCTTTGAGCACACCACCATTCCATCATCGCGGCAAACCACGGAAGGGGGCGGACAAAGAGGACTCGGTGCTGTCATGGCTCATGAGATGATTGGAACTCAGATTGTCACTGAGAGGTTGGTGGCTCTGCTGGAAAGTGGAACGGAAAAAGTGTTGCTGATTGACAGCCGGCCGTTTGTGGAGTACAATACCTCCCACATTTTGGAGGCCATTAATATCAACTGCTCCAAGCTCATGAAGCGGAGGTTGCAACAGGACAAAGTATTAATTACAGAACTGATCCAGCACTCAGCAAAACATAAGGTAAAGGCTTCCCCTTTTTTGCTTTTTTAATATAAATTGGATACGCTGGGGAATAATTTTAATTGAAACCTCATTTTTAAGTGGAAACAGTAATTTGAGAAGTTTTTATTGCTTTTTAGATTTTGATACCTTTTAGTACCTCGGAATAATTTACCAATCATATTGTCACATTTAAGAATACTTTATACTGAAAGGTTAACATGTTCTGTTTTGGGCACAAGTTGCTTCCCTATTAATGGCTTGCTGAAATTTTTTTCTCAGCTTAAACATTCTGTATCGTCTACAGATCCACTTTGGAAGGTAAGCAGGAACTAATTACCAGATGTGCGTTTCATGTCTGGCCATATTTATGTGTGATAACACTGGTCAAGACATGGGGATGTTACCTTCGAGGAGATCATTGCTGGGATACTGAAGTACCATCTGTGTGTCGGGGAATGTTTAAAAATGTTTCTTTAGGTCAAGTTTTATTTATTTTACATATTACATATTTGGTTTATGAACTTTACCCTTTTATAAGTGTCAAGTATTTAAAACCAGTGAGAGTTGAGCACTCTGCATAGAAATCGCATCAATTTAGGTTCTCAAAAGTTGATTTATACAAGTGTTTATGCTAACTTTATCCAATAAATTAATCATATCTCATTTTTATTCAAATAATGAATAGAAGACAAGAAGCAGTAATTTCTGTCAGCACCAATAAATATGAGAGCCTGCTTAACCAGCTGTTTGTAAGATTTTTTTCCTCGCCTGCCTTCCTACAACAAGCCGCACGTTTGCATTTCAGGTTGACATCGATTGCAGTCAGAAGGTGGTAGTTTATGATCAAAGCTCCCAAGATATTGCCTCTCTGTCATCAGACTGCTTTCTCACTGTACTTCTGGGCAAACTGGAGAAGAGCTTCCGCTCTGTGCACCTGCTTGCAGGTAAGGCTGTGAACGGTGACGAGGGTTTGGAATCTCCTTCAGCTATGTGCGCAGTATTTCCCAGTGAGCACAAAGTGCGCTAGATTGTCCCAGCTGTTTTGCATAAAATGATTTAGAGCTTTTTTTTGATGGGTATGGTGGTTCTCATTCTTCCTCCTTGGTCAGTGTATTTTTGATGTAGCAGAAGTGCCTCTTCCTTGGTGTTACTAGGTAGAAGAGCCACACAGATTGTCGTGCCTGTGTGTGGACAGCTCAGAACCAGTCGTCTCCATTCACTTGTGATGTAAGAGCATCAAACAGTCTCAGCTCCTGCCATCAGTTCCCACCTCTGAGGCAAGAGTCAGCCCAGCAGTACAGTGTCAGGCTTCCATTAAACATGTAAAGTGCACTCCAGAGATACATCACCTTTCTGGGTATTATGAACAATGAAATAGGGAGAAAAGTATGCAGAATGTTTCTTCTGATTATTACAGGGACTGTGATAAAACTGGTATATTTTTGTTTTTACCCTAGAAAAAGAAGCCTCAACTCACAAATGGTAAAGGATCAGATGACTTTAGGAAGGACAGAGAAAGGACCAAACATTTTATATCTTCCCCGAGGAGAACAGTCTGGGGGTTCCCACTCACCAAATTCCAAAGCAGGCTCTCCATCCTTTCCTTCCCGAGGTGCAGACCTCGCTTGCACTGGCTCACAGAGGGGTGAATACAGTTTATCAGTGTGCAGAATCTTAAAACTGCTATCAGGCAGAATTAGCCACAGGGACAGGCCAGAATACTTTTAAAAATTTGATTTAAGAAAATCAAAATATTGAGAGGTATTATTATTTTATACCTTCAGTTTTTTTGTTAGGAGGGTACAGTGATTGTTAGAAGTGTAACAATTGATTGTTAAAAGTATAAACGTTCCCCTTTTAAGAGAAAAAGATTTAACCAATTGTTGGTGTTACCACTGTTAAACTCTATGCAGGTTAGATAAGATTTCTGTGTCTCTGGCTCAGTTCATCTCTAGCCACATCTTTCTTTTATGTTGTGATTCTGTCTGATCTCCCTGTGATGTTCCTAAGTGGAGCCTGCTTGTTTGACAATGCAGTTTTCGGAATTCTGTGACTGAGAATTGTAATATTCCATCTTCTCTGTTGTCAACAGGTACTTTTTTTTTTTTTTTTTGGTGGTGGTGCTAGGCATGAACCCAGAGCCCTGCATATGCTTTCTGGGCACTCTGCCCCTAACTACACCTCTAGCCTAGTAGGCACACTCTTTTAATGGGAATATAAGTGTGCTAAATATAACAGCAATTGTTGAGAGTGCCACTGAACTGATTTCCTGAGTTTTAGGCCTTAGTCTCCTGCTTTTGTAGCCATTGTAAGGGACTTCACTTTGTAATTCTATTCATGGGAGCAGGGTTTTTGTTTTTGTTTTTGTTTTTTTTTTAAACAGATTGTGCACCAAGATGTGCTTGATGGCAAAGTGCTTATGCCACCTGCTCTCAGGATACCTTTTCCCTGCAGCGGGCTCTGACATGACAATCTGGCCAAGCAGATGCCCTGCAGAGGAGTGTGCGCTGCATTCCCAGCACAGGAGTCTCCACGAAGTACCCTTTTACTCCCTTTGCTGATAGCATTCCTTTGTTCTTCTCGATCGATCATCTGCATTTTGGGAGGGACATGCATTGGGCAATAAGAAAAAACAAGGATCCAGTTCAGTCAGCCAGGTCAGGCCTAGGGACACGGTGTGACACACCAAGGCAGAAGATGCCAACATCCTCATTTTGTTCAAGGAGTGTTTCCCAGGCCTCACTGGAAGCTCACTGAGGCAGCACCAAGAACCACTGTAACTGCATCAGTGGTACTTCACCCTCAAGCACACCTCCAGAGGCCTGCATTTTTTTTTTTTTTTTAGTTAAATTTTATCCCAAATTACACAAACTTACAGACCATTATACTAACTTGCAGACCATAATACACTGTACCTTTTGCATATAAAGCAATACTGGTCAATAAGACCAAAGCAGCTAGCATAGCCATACCAGACTTCAAGCTGTACTGCAGAGCGATAGTAATAAAAATGGCATGGCACTGGAACAGAAACAGATATGTGGACCGGTGGAACAGAATCAAGGACACAGAAACCTCCCCAGACATGTTAAAATACGTGATCTTTGACAAAGCATCCAAAAGCATATATTGGAGGAAATAGCCTATTCAACAAATGGTGTTGGGAAAACTGGTTATCCATGTGTAGAAGAATGAAACTGGACCCATATTGCTCACCATATACTAAGTTAAAATCAAAATGGACCAAACATCCAAACATTAAAACAGAAACATTAAACCTTCTGGAAGACAAAATAGGTAAGACATTTGAAGACATAGGAGTAGGAAGGGACTTTCTAAACTTTCTAAATCCTGGGCTGGGGATGTAGCTCAGTGGTTAGAGCACTTGCCTAGCAAGCGCAAGGCCCTCAGTTTGATCCCCAACACCGAAAAAAAAAAAAAAAGCCATGAAAAATAAACTTTCTAAATCCACAGGAAATTGCAACAAGAATCAACAAATGGGATTATATCAGACTAAAGAGCTTCTGTACCGCAGAGTCAATTAGTAGAGAGAAACCGACAGAATGGGAAAAAAACTTTGCCAGCTACTCGTCAGATAGGACTAATATCTAGAATATACAAAGAACTCAAAAAAACTAAGCTACCTAAAATTAATGACCCACTCAAGAAATAGGGCTAGAGAAATGAACAGACACTTCACAGTGGAAGAAATACAAATGGCCAACAAGTATATGAAAAAATGTTCAATATTTTTGGCCATTAGAGAAGTGCAAATTAAAACAACAGATTCCATCGTACTCCAGAAAGAATGGCGATCGTTAGGAAAACAAACAATGACAAATGTTGGCATGGCTGTGGTGGAAAAGGAACTCTCCTGCATTGTTGGTGGGAATGCAAACTAGTACAACCATTATGGAAATCAGTATGGCTATTTCTCAAAAGCCTGAAAGCAGAAATCCCGTATGACCAGCCATCCCCCTGCTAGGTGTCTTCCCCAAAGAGTCTTGTATTTCTTACAGCTTAGGAGGTGGCTTCCAGGTCTGCAGGGCCTTATTTGGGGGTTTCTGAGCAGCCAGATCTCCCCTGACACCAAAGAGGGAGTTCTGGATCATTAAAAGCATCCCGAACCACCCAAAAGCCTTTGACCAGTTGGGTATTCTCTTGTTAGTGAATAAAGAATAGACTGTATATAAACATTTTTCAAGCATTAAATTATTTTAGCCAGAGGAAAGCATCAAATACCACTTATTAGGTACTTTACAAGATAAAATCTTAGGTATAGGTATAAGCATTTAGGCTCTGGACATAGATAAGTTCACGTAGGTGAACTCACAATCCTCCTGCCTCAGTTTACCAAATAGCGGGAATATAGGCATGTACTACTGCACCCACAGCAAATACTTTTGTGTGTATATATTGGGTTTTCTAGTGCAGTTAGACCTATGAGTGAACAAAAATGTATTTAACTCTTTACACATTTTCAGTTTAACAGGGATCTAGATTCAGCTAACAGTTCTATGTAAGATACGTGAAGTTTTGGTTTAATGGAATGAATTACTGTCCTTCCTAATGGAATATGATAGAATTTGATCTTCCTGTTTATTGATTTTGCTGTCTGTACTATTGTTATCATCACTTCCATTACCTTGTTTCTTGTCTTTTGTTTGGAGAAGGGACATTTTATTTTATTTTTTAATTTTTTTTGGAGAGGGGACATTTTAAATATTCTACTTCGAATCCTGTAGCATTTGATAAATGAGACAAAAATGAATGCATTGTAGTAAAAGTACTCCTGTAATTCAGAATTCACTGCTTTACATGTACAGTCACTGAGAGTCGCTGAAAACAGTCTAAAAAATTGGTGCTGTACGTACACATTCACAGAGAAGATATTCTTTAGTTTTAATAAAGAGATGGGGATGTAGCTTGGTGGTAGATTATGTGCCTAGCATGTGCAAGGCCCTGGCTGTGATCCCCAGCACTCCCCCACCAAAAAAAAAAAAAAATCCTGCCATATTTGGCAACATAGTTGAACCCAAAGGACATTATTCTGAATTAGCCAAATACAGAAAGATAACTACTACAATGTTTCACTTCCATGCAGAATCTAAAAGTTGTAGAAACAGTTGAATAGTGGTTCCCACTGGCTAGAGGATGGAGGTAAGGGGAGGATGTTAAAGAGTACAGACAGTGTGCATAAGTGCTGGAGACCTAATAAGCAGCGTGGTGACTATAGTTGATAATGTATTATGTGCCTGAAATACACTAAGAGAGTAAGAAGATCTGAAATACTCTCATTACACCAACAAAAAAACAAGTGAGATATGGTAATCGTTTCACAGTGAATATGTTTATCGAGTTACATCATACATCTTAAATTTATAGCAGTTTTACTTATCAGTCATACCTCAAGAAAGCTGGGGAGAAATAGCGTTGTTTTGCCCACTGGCTGTCGTACATTTTCTGGCCCTGCTTCGGAGGCTTGGTTCGCACGAGGCTGTCCACGTTGGATCTTCTCTCTGGTCACTACCTGCCAGTGCAGTAAGCCAGTTTGTGTTAGTTCCCACCTAGCAGTGGCTCAGACATAATGCCTGAAAGAAACTGCAGAGCTGACGAAAATAGTTCTTTGGTTGCTCATCGTGATATTTTGTACAAGCCAAACGAAAGCATCTTAGATAACAACAGTAACGTCAGTCTTCCCTCACCCCAGTGTGTCATCTGTGTGCTCTGGAGAAATGCCAGGTGCAGGCATGTTCCTGCATTTTCCTCAGTCAGCCTCTCTGTGTTTGACAGGCACTTCAGTGGTTGTGCTCTGGACCTGGCTCCAGGGAATGGAGATACTGGACAGAACAAAGGCTTCCCCCTGCCTCTGAGAGTCCAGTGGTTAATTTGGGGAAATGATGCTTAAACCTGGATGAAACGAAGGGAAGTATGTGATCATGTGCCAAACTGCATGTTACAGGGATAAGGAAATGATTCAATGTATCCGCAGATATTGGGGAAAACTTGATTATGGCAGTGGAATTTTAATTGAACCTTGAAAGATGAGTAAAGTTTGAGTTTGGAGAGTCATTCGCGTTCCAGGGGAGAAAAATATGATTAAAAATATCAGGAGCGAAGTTTAGTGGCACATGCCTATAATATGTTTGGGAGACTGAGGCAGGAGGTTCACAAGTTCGAGGTCAGCCTGAGCAACATAATGAGACTTTGTCTCAAAATTTAAGAAGGGGCTGAGGTTATAGCTCAGTGGTGGGGTACTCGCCTAGCATGTACAAAGTCCTAGGTTCAGTCCTCAGTACAGCTTCCCTCAACCCAGTATCAGGACCAGAGTAAGGAGAAATGGGAGTTGAGAAGAAATGTAATTCAGTCAGGCAAGCCCTTTAAATCAGAAGGAAGATGTGTGTGTGTGTGTGTGTGCGCGTGCGCGCGCGTGTGTGTGTGTGTGCACGCGCACACATACGTGCATGTGCGTGCGTGCACGTGCAGAACCAGGGATTGAATTCAGGGCCTTGTGCATGTCAGTCAGGTGCTCCACCGCTGAGCTACATCCCCAGCCTGCCACTTAGATGTGACAGATTGTGAGCTGCTGGAGACTCCGCGGAACACCTGTCATCACTCACTCCTGAGGTCTCAGGAGCCCTCTTCTGCTGCCGGTGAAGTCAGGCCAGCATCATCCTCCCTCACATTGCTCTGGGAGCCTCTCACTGGTTTCGTCAGGTCTTCTGTCTTGCCACTTTCCAATCTATTGCTCACTGTGGCCAAAGTGACATTTCATTTTTTAACGTAATCTAGATTATATCTCTTTCCAGTTTAATATGCATCAGTAGTAAGATAAATGACTAAATCCTTAATTGACTCATGAGGCCTTGCAGTGCCTGAATTGTGCCTCCTTCGTCTGATGCCAGTCTCCCTCTCAGGCGTTTCTTCTTGTTTATTTGTTGGCACTCGCTTGGCCTTCATCCCAGGTGCTCGGAGCCTGCAGCTCCGTGTTCTCTGGGTCTTCACAGAGGCCATCTTCTCTTTCTTGGGGTGTCTTCCGCACCCACTCTCTTAAATTCAGTACAGTTGTTTAAGCCTTCTCTAGCTGTCAGGCAAAGTTGGGTTCACACTTCTTTGGCCACCTGTTATAATTAGCTCTTCATCTAGTCATTTAGTTAAAACTTGTCCTACTAAACCATCAGCTGCAGAGATGGCCTCTGTCTTGGTTACCTCTGTCCCCATTACCTAGTGCAGTATCCAGCTCACAGTAGGTGCTCACTGAAAGCCTTTTTGAACTTGCGTGTGAATCTCAGCGTTTTCTGGTGTGGTCCATTTGACTGAACAGGCATCCCTTTCTTCCTTTGCTGCGCTGTGAAGTCTCCCAGGAAACTGTGCAGCTGGTCAAAGAGAAGGACTGTTGATACAGCAGAGTACGTGGAAGTGCGGTCTGATGGGAGATGCTGCCTCTGGGCAGGTTAGAAAGCTCTGAGCATCAGATGGGGCCCAAAATGACTTTTCTAGAGATTCACAGAAAGTTTACAAGTTGAGTCATTCTCCAGAGGCCAGAATTGTATTCCATTTTCCCTTAGTCATAGAGTTACGCCAGTTGATGATCTTGTTTCATTGTGCCTTTTGGTGACTTCGTAAGATGCATCAGACTGTAGTTGGTGTCAGTGGATTTCCCAGGGCACATGCCTCCTGTTGCCTGAACCGAGAGACGTTACTGTGTGCTTCACACGTGGAATCCTGGGCCACTTAGGGGTGTCAGAAAACGTTCTTGATCCACCTTTTGCATAAAGTTCTTCGGGGATGGCCAGATACACAGTAAAGAATTAGTGCTACTTTAGAAGACTAAAGTGACATTCACCGGTTTTGCCATTTTTGCTTTAGTAGCAGAAAATGTCTTCTTGTTCTGAGAGTCCTGTGGGGCATTGTAGTCTAGAAATAGGAAGCAGATTTGTGCTCCCACCCATGCCAACATAGCTTTTGGCTTTGAATGGAATCAGGAAATCCTTGGAACACCAAAAATATACAAGACTCATGTCCGTCAGCAGCTACTCATTGTAACAAGGAAAGATTCAATAAATATTTATCGAATTCTAATATATGCAAGGACTAAGCTTGCTTAAGTTACAGAGATGTGCAAGACACACTTGTTATCTACAAGCAATTCACAGTGTATAACAATTGGAGAAATAAGACATGTCGCAACAGACATACAAAGGTAATTCACAAGACTCAAGAGGCTGAGGCAGGAGGATCACCACAAGTTTGAAGCCAGTCTGGGGTACATAGTGAGTTCAGGACCAACCTAAACTACATAGTAAGACTGTCTCAAAAACAAAGGTAATTCATCATTACTAGATCACGGTAAACATTGTCCGATGATTGGTATATGTTTTTATAGAGCTTCTAAGTTGGCAGTGCCATATCCAGATGCACTGGTCAAGGAAGATAGAATTGGAGGGGCAATAGAATAGAATAGATCAGAATTTCACACAGGAAGGGAAGAGTACTGTGAAACTTGTTTCAGTGGTGAGCATGTGTAAATGTTGAGAGAGAGGGCTTTGACATAAAATGTATTTTATTGGTCATGCTAAAATATTTCTGGAATATACTGGGCAGAAGAGGTGTAACTCAGACTGAGCATGTAGCTCAGTGGTTGGCCACATCAGAACATTCACAAGGCTCCTGAGTTCAAGTGCTAGTACCGCACATACACACAAGAATCTTGTGCTTACCTTCAATTTTAGTATATGTGCTGCCGAAGCGAGCACTTTGCTTACCTTCAGTTGGGAAAGACACATAAAATGAATTGTCAGAGGCCCAGAGACAGGAGACCACAGGTGTGTTGGGTACACATAGGATGTTGTGGGGAAATGAGGCTGGACTTAGGTTGGGATTAGGTTGTCTGGCTAAGAGTTTTGGATTTTGTGGATATTTGGAAGCAGAGAATGACACCAAGACATTATTTTCCAGTGCTTAATCTGACAGCAAAATAGAAATGAATTGGAAAAGAGGACAAGTGGACCAGAGAGAGCTGCTGCTGAAAATTTTCAAGGCATGAGGCGTGAAGGCCTTGGACCAGGGAGGCGGTAGGAGAACAGACAGACAGAAGAGACGCCCCAAGAAGAGCAGTGTGTTGCATACCACGTGAACGCTGCTGAGAGGGCCTGGGGGGGGGGTGGACAGTGCTGACATGGATATCGATGCAAAAAGAAAGGGGGAGATTTTGGCTTTGAATTCATTTCTAAGGTCTTTCAAGCACAAATGACCAAAAGGGGCTGAAAATGTTAGATTGGAGTTTGGGACATTAAGCCCAAAAATACAAAGTGGCAACTCTGATTTTCAGGTGAAAATGAACATGTGTGGTCTGCTTAACAACCCTCATCCTTCCCTGCTGCTGGGATTAAGAGTTCTCCTACATCCTTCCTCCCAGGAAGTCCCAGGAAACTCTTCACTTGCCTGCACATCTTAACAGCACTCACTGGGGGACCACCCGGCTTGCTTGTTAATTTTCAGCCAAGTGGTTGTATTTCTTTTGACTGGTAATTCTGGTTGTACTCTTTAAAATAGTCTTTTTTTATCTGAAGCTTTTATTAAAAATCCTGCTGGAGTGTGTGTGTGTGAGGAGAAGTTTCTGGGATAAGTTATGTATTGCCACTTTGAAAGATCAGTAAACCAGTCATCACTACATCTCCTGAGAACTCTCTTAAATGGCACTCTGGATTTTGTCAGTTGAGTTGATCTAATAACATCCTGAGGAGGAGTAAGATCTACGTATTCTGAGTCATAAGAAATTATAAATTGCGCTATTATAATATGTAATGATTTTTATACTAGTACTTTGAGATGTTCTAATTCTTTTGTTGTGTATGTGTCAGTTGTAGGATATGTATGAAGAAACGTAGGTGACTCGTCAGGCTTACTGAGGAGTTTCCGAAGCAGCGTGTGTCAGTCGCCTTCGTGCGTGGTGTCTGCAGTGGCAGATACGAGGTAGACGGAAGCAGAGTGTCAAGTAGTGTTGCGGGCCATTCAGGACTTTTCTCTTCAGCGCTGCCCACTGCCCCAGCACTCCTCAGTGGAGGGCCGGCCTCACTCAGATGCTGTGTCGGGCCTGAGCAGCTTGGCTAGCTCAATTTACGCGAGGGAAGATTACAGTTTGCTTTTTTGAGGGGTGCAAATTCTGTCGCCGTTCTTCTTCTCTTTCTTATTCAGTTACTTTCAACCCTGTATGTACAGTCTGCTGATCCTTGAAGAATTGTAACCATACTTGAGTCTGTTTTTGGTCAGAACAACAGGTCAGAGTTCCCAGTCAGTCATGTCAAGTCTGGGCATTGAAGAATCACTCTTAAGAGTGATAAATGTATTTTATTGTAAAATAATCATTTTCATTATTCTCATTTCTAAAATGAAAGCACGATGGTGCTTCTCTGTGTGGTTATGAAGGTAGACTGTGTTTTCAGTGTGCAGGGAGCTGTTCTGTACAGGTGCAGGGAGCTGTTCTGTACAGGTGCAGGGAGCTGTTCTGTACAGGTGCAGGGAGCTGTTCTGTACAGGTGCAGGGAGCTGTTCGGTACAGGTGCAGGGAGCTGTTCTGTACAGGTGCAGGGAGCTGTTCAGTACAGGTGCAGGGAGCTGTTCTGTACAGGTGCAGGGAGCTGTTCTGTACAGGTGCAGGGAGCTGTTCTGTACAGGTGCAGGGAGCTGTTCTGTACAGGTGCAGGGAGCTGTTCTGTACAGGTGCAGGTGTGTTCCAGTTTTTCACTGGCGCTACGTCACAAAATTGTGTTTACGTCCCAAAAAAGGAGTTTTAGTTTTATAGAACACGCTACATGAGAACTATCTTGAAAAACCTTGAAACTGAGCTATATGAAAATGATTTAAAATATGAGAGTTAAATCTGTGTATGACTTTGAAGAGAAATGGCCTCCACACGTGGTTTTGTGTAAAGCCTGTTCCTGCGTGTAGCTGTAGAGCCCAGTCACAGTGTGGACCGTCATTCTCTCCAGTTCTGCCTTTCTCGTCTGGCAGCTTTGTCCACTGACAAAGCTCTAGTGACTTTTATGTATTCGAATGGAAGCACAGGGGAAAGTCCTTTGTTTAGTTCCCTGCAGGGAACTATCTTTATTTTTTTTTTTTTAGTGCCGGGGATCCAACTCAGGGCCTTGTGGGAACTATCTTTAAAATAACGAAATTGATATTTTTCTTAATAAAAAGGTAGAGATCTATTTTTAGAATTTGGGACTTGAACAAATTTAAGAATGTCATTAAGTTGTAGTAAAGCAGTACTTTTCATTTTAAGAAAATATACTGATTTATAACTGATTACATGGGTCAAAGAGAAGAGAAAAGAAAGAATAATTGGAATCGTTCAGTAGGGCTGTTGCTTGTATTTTATTTGGCAGATTTTCCCCTCAAAGTGGAATGATGGTTCACAACTTTTTTTAATGGAAGATAGTACTTTTGATTATTGTAATTGTGACAGAGGTGCCCCTGAGGAAAGAGATTTTTTCTTGGCTAAATTAGAATAAAGTGATATAAATTATATATACCTTAACAAATGTTTTTTCTCTCCAAAGTAACACATTTTAATTTCTAAATATGCATTCTTTTGGTTGAATTTGTGGAAAACTAATCAACAGAAATGTGGATTTCAGCATTGTCTAATCCAAATCTGCAGGGGCCAAGACACATCTTTCTCTCCACCTCCGTTTCTGTCCAGGCTGGGGGCTGAACATGAGCCTTTTGCTTAGACTCAAACATGTCCAGTGCAAGGGGGCCCACAGACTCGTCCTTATTCAGGTGTGTGTGAGGGAAGCACGTGAGTCTCCAGATCTTCCTGTTGTCTGCATTCTGGAGGGTAAACTGCGCACATTTTGGAGATGGGAGAAACTTGGTAAGATTGAACTCTGTGACAGAGCCTTGAACAACTTTTAAAAATATTTGAAAACTTTTTCAAGAAGCTTCTCAGTTTTTCCATACTGCTTTTCACTGAAGACAGAGGAGGAGGATAACATACTGATGTTATTTTTTTGGCAATAGACTCTCACATGGAGTCAGCAGGATGGCAGAGGGGTGGCGTGCTGGCCAGGGCAGTTAAGAGGAGGCTTTCTTCCGTGTCTGGCTTCTGATGTGGCTCTTATTTGTGAGAGAACCGAGAAAAAGGAAATGGGTATTTTGGATATACCGTCCTCTATTTCAAAACTGAGCTGATTGGTGACGCCATTGATAGTTTTGAAAGGTTCAGGGAAAATCAGGCACTATCTCATCTGTTGTTAATTAATGAAACGAAACTGGAGTCACCAGAGTACAACAGTGAATGGAAGGTCAGCAAATGGAAAAGGGAAGGAGGACGTCAGTGGGTAGGACACTGTCAGAGACAGCGATCAGGGAAGATGTGCTCGAGGCCGAGGTGGTTTTCTGGAAGTGAGCAGGAGCAGCGGTTTGGGACATTTTAAGCCAGACCAAAAGGAATGAGAGCTGAGATTTCATTGCAGTCTGTTAAATGTTTTAAAATATTTGACTCTTCGTATCTGTGCTAGATATTTGTAAACAACAGGCCTCTTGTTTTGTTCAGTAATGTGTTTTACAGGTAGTGTTGTTTGGCTTGGCTTTTTTGGGGGGTGCTGCGATGGAACTCAGGGCCTCCACTTGCCAGGCAAGCGCTCTGCCACTGAGCTAAATCCCCAACCCTCGGCTTTTTATTCGTTTTTATTTTAAGATTCAGTAGCGGTTTTTTTTTTTTCACATATTTCTATTCCCTGTCATGGAATTTTCTGGAGCCACATTCACTTTTGAGGCCCACTGGAGTTAGTGATCTAAGATCTCTGCACTAGTTAGTGATAGACCTGGATGGACCTTGAACAGCCAAGCAGGCTGACCGAGTTTATGATTGTTGTGAAATTGTATCTCTCTGGAAAATGTTCTGTGGAGGGTGCTTGAAAGCCAAGACAGAGCTTCAGCTTCGCTACCAACATGCAAAGTGTAATCGGGAGCAAGCCAGAGACTGTATTTGCATTTCAGTTAGTTCATTTGTAAACTTTGTTATTTGAAGAGTCTATCTCTGGTCCTGTCAGACCCCCTTCTCTTTTTTCTCATCGGAACTTTTGAACCGTGTAGCTTTAGGGAAACAGACTCTCCCATCAGTTTGGGAGGGTCATGACCACTGTTAGTCGGGTACTGAGCACTATCCGATCCCGGCGGGAGGCTGGAACCCCGCAGAGAGGGGCAAAGCTGGGCCTGCCTCCAGGGGAGAGCTGGAGTTGAGGCCACAGGACTGAGAGGAGAAGTGCCTTGGGCTCCGCCTAGCTCTGCCAAGTGTTACACAGTGGGATTTTTGCCTCTGTTTTCTTATCTGTAAGGGGGAATAGTAAGGGTACCTACATCATAGGGTAGTTGTAAAGATTGAGGAAATATTGTAAAGTGTTTAAGGCAATGCTTGTCACGCGGTAAATTTTCAGTACATTCTGTGACTATTACATGGTTACTTGTATCATTTATGATTCCTTATAAATTTAAAATAGAATTCAAGTGGAATTTCCTTGGATCCTCTGGTTTCTCTTTCTCTGAGGACATTTACTGGAACATTACATTTCCAGTCTTGTTAGATTTAAATGACAGTCCATCCCACAAACTAACTGTAGCAGAGCCAGAAAGAAAAAAAAATACGAAGAGAGTCCTTTAACAAAACACCAGGATTACCTAATTTTGTAAAAAGTTACAACTTAAAGTGGTACAATTAATTATAATCAGAATAGTGCCTGTCAGTTATGTTGGGTGGATATAAGGAAAGAATGAGAATTTTTACCATTTACTGTTCTACCTTGAAGGGAAAAGCTTCACCTTAAATAACAACTATATTATACAATTAGAGAGACTGAAAAGGAGCAAAAGAAAGCTGACTCCAAACAGTGGGCACTGGCAATACTGGGCACATACCAGTATTGCTGGTCTCTGTTTTTGAGATTGTGGTTGTATTTACAGTATAGGAATTCTAATCCATTTAGTAGTCGTAATGGCCTTAGTCTAGGATTTCTGTAAGTTTTAATTCCACTAGCAATTAATAGGTTTTAGAGGAAATTCCATGGTCAAATAATTTTTGAAAAGCTTATTTAGTTTAAATAAACTGGTTTCTTTGAAGATACTTTTTGGCTCCTTTAATATACTAGTGAGTGCTGTGACTCTCCCAGAGAGATAGGAGACCAGTGTGTCTCTTGCTTTTTGTACCATTCTGTCTCCTCAGCCTTCTGTAGGATAGCAGTGCTGTGGAGCACATTTCGGGGAGGTGGCCTTAGAAGCTTTGCTTTTCTCACCTGGTGTCTAAAGAGGTGTAGCTGAACAGTTAGCTGCAGATCAAGGGTGGAGGGAGGCCTCACAGATGACGGAGGTTCTTGTGCATACAAACACTCCAGTGGAATAATAATCGCTGATACCTATTGAGTGCTTACTGTGTTCCACACATGATACTCAGATGTGTCAACTAATCCTCTCAATAACAGTGTGAGGTGGCAATGATCATCCTCATTTTATAGACGAGGAGGCCAAGAGCCAGAGGGGCTAACTGACTTTATCAAATAAGACAACTAGAAAGTGGTGTAGCCAGGATGAGAACTCGGGTGCAGGAGCCTGTGCTCATTTTCTCTGCGGTATGAACACAGGGCTTGCGTGTAGGTGCTGTGGCCTCTACATGTGTGTGAACGGGCGGGGCAGGGGCAGCATTCCTGGGTGAGAAACAATGGTGAGTTTTGTTTGGCTGAAGGTCATGTCTAAGAAATGAAACCATGAAACAGTACAAGTGCAGATCGCGAAGGCCTCATCCATCACACGGAGGGATTTCTGATTTCTATACTCGACCTACTCTGTGCATGACATTATCTTAAAAACCTCAGTGAGTTTAAGAATTTAAAGTGCAGCTAATTAGGCAGTCGGAGGCCAGGAATGGACCTGACCATTTACAGGTGGCGCAGTTGTCGCCAACTTGCTGCCATCATGGCTTGCCATGCTGTGGACCCTGCACTGAGTGGGCAGTAGACGCAGCAGGTAATGGTGGCAGAAGGGCCTTGTCCTCCCGGCAGTTTGGGACACACATTTTAACACTTGCTGAAGTAGAGGCAAGTCTGTCAGGAGGGGTGGAGGTAACTTCAGTGAGATTTCTGGGGTCTTTCTCTAAGGCTCCAAGAGGTAGCGAAAGTGGGATTGTGTTATCTTCTAATAAGATTTAGCATGTTGTCTCTAATTTAATATAAATTAGAGTATTTAACAGTATTATAAATTTGTACTGTTATAAATTATAAGTATTCTGTATAATTCAAATCTTCTTGGTTCTTGAGTTCAGGCTTATTAAGCAGTGATCATTTGGATAGCAAGAGATTTATGTGAAAGTTTACCAGGATCTATTTGGTTCCTGGGTTTGAATTTGGATAGCGAGGAATAGTTAGAGCGGAAGCCCAGGTAAAGACCACCTTCTCTTTTTGGTTCTGGGGCTCAAAGCCAGGGCCTTGTGCTTGCCAGGCAAGCACTCTAACCACTGAGCTAAATCCCCGGCCTCACCTTCATTTTTCCCTTTTCCCAGAGGCCATGAGACTGCCTCCTTTGGCTGCATGAGGGCCACAGAGCAGATCATTGGAAGGAAGGACCAGAAGAAAGCTAAGCTCTCCTAAGTCTCGGACTCTGGCCACAAGTCCTTCATGTACCCAAAGCATTGTAGGGGTGGCCAACACTTCTTCTTAGTGCTTAGCAAAAAGAATGGATCTCCAGATATCAGTGGTGATTATGGGACTCTTAACTGATCCTGATTAACTGCCTACAGAATCCCAAGAACTTAATAGACTTTCAAAGAGTAGAGGTGAATATTTTTTATATCTTTGAAATGAAAGAATATATATGGTAGGATGATTGAAAGTTAATTCTAGAAAGTTTTTAGGATGACTAGTTTTATTTTGAAGAAATTCAGTCTTGGTTCATACTTTTTAAGCTTTTTATTTTATGAAAAAATAAAATTTTGTAACCAAATAAGAGAATAACAATAGTTATTACACTGTGTATCATTATCTTCAAAGTAGTTACTCAGAGTACAAGACATAAACTAAAAATATTCTTACAAAAAAACACAACACTTTATTTTCAAGGAACTAAGACAGACTAGTAGTGTAAAGGAAACACATTAACATATATACCAAAGTATTTTCAAAACAATGGAATACGTAATTTGTGGTATTTATACATAATGGAATACTACACTGTGCTGCCATAAAGAAAGATAAGCTTGGGGCTGGGGATTTAGCTCAGTGGTTAGAGTGTTTGCCTTGCAAGCACAAGGCCCTGAGTTCGATCCCCAGCACCAAAAATCCCCCAAAAAACCAAAAAAAGAAAAGAAAGATAAACTTGAGGCATTCATAGGTAAGTGGATGCAATTTGAGAACATCATGTTAAGTGAAATAAGACACACAAGCTCAAATATTACATGGTTTCCCTTATGTGAGAAATACATAGAAATAGATAGAAATAGATAGAGATATAGATATCTACGTATGTATATGTATACAAATAAGGAGCAAAATAGAAGAGAGGTAAATAGGAAGTAGAGGGTCACTTTTTTTAATATCCCCATTTTGTGTCTATGAGTAATTGGCTTGGCTATTTACCACTGATGTCAAATCCTCTTTATGTTCCACAAAAAAAAGTCTGCATGAGGACAAGAAGTGGGTAGCAAATGTCAAGGGCCTGTGAAGATGAAGAAAACATCTGAGAAGGCAAGGGGTCACTTCCGAGGACCTTCAGGATGCACATGTCCGTAGTGTTGGCTCGGGGTGGGGAAATCCATCGGGGTTGCATCGGAAGCTGTAGGGAGGAATTCATGTACATTAGTGTCCACTTGGATCTGGAGATTTGATCTTTCTGTTTTAAACAGCTTCGTCACAGAAGGCTGATTTTTACTTTGTGCCTGGCATAATCTTATAATGTTTATTCTCAGGTGGGTTTGCTGAGTTCTCTCGTTGTTTCCCTGGCCTCTGTGAAGGAAAATCTACTCTAGTCCCTACCTGCATTTCTCAGCCTTGCTTACCTGTTGCCAACATTGGGCCAACCCGAATTCTTCCCAATCTTTATCTTGGCTGCCAGCGAGATGTCCTCAACAAGGTGGGTGCTTTGAAAATATCCTTCACTGCTGGGTTTATTGGTAGCAGCTGGAAAAACAGCAATTGCCCATTAACTGTCGTATGAAACACACTGCAGTCCCAGAAAGGAAGTACACTGTTCTCAGTGTGACTCCCCGGCTAACAGTTGCATCATCTTTTGGAGTGTTATTTTGTTTGATGTTATTTATTGCCACAGGAAATCCAAACTATGGTCATATTTGCTTGTTTTCCTCTTAGGCTTGGAATAGGACAGGCTTTTTAGCCTTATTAGGCTATTGTTTAGCCTTGTTAGGCTATTGGTTTATTATAGTAATCGGGTGCGTGCACCAAGACTAATACTTTCACATTTCGAGATGTATTTATTTATTGCCACACACTGGAAGGGGACTGCAGAAGAAAGTCTCCTGAAGACCTGTGGGCTGGAGGGGCGGGAAGAGGTGGTGAATCACAGTGAGAGCGCTAAGGAGCGGTGAGGGGGAAGGCTGAGAGCATGCTCTGCCCTCCCCGTACATCTAAGGTGTGTTGGAAGAGCTCGGTTAGGTAAAAAGAGCAAAGAGCGTGGGTTTGTGCCGGAGGGCTTGGCAGTCCTGAGCAGGCTCATGCCAATAGAGGAGCACAGACCAGAAGCCCCGGTATATAATGGTACAAACTAATGAGAGTGGAACTGTAATCTGACTCTGGAGTTTATGTGCTTTTTAACCAGTAGTCGGTAAAACAATGCTCTTATTGCCTGGAAAACAGATTTTTCTTTAAAACTTCTTAATTTATGTCACCCACAAATTGAAAAGGCAATCAAAGTTCTTAATATGGCTCCAGGTAATTACAGATGCTCCTTTCTCTTGTGAAGGGCCGAGCAGATCTTAACATTTTCTCCTGCAGGGACTGGAGCAGTCTAGCAAACTCTCCCAGAAGCAAAAAAATACCCATCTTTGGGTGGCAAGGAGGCATTATTCTTCTTCTTTTCCCCCTCAGAATTCCTGCCTCTTTAAAAGATTTGTCTTGACACTGTGTTGTTGGTAATGCTGTTCTCACTTTAAGATCTGCCTAGTTGGGATCTGATCACTTATGCTTGTACGGACCCTTCCTGGTGGGGTCTGGTGCCTTTGAGCTTGTGCTTATGTTAATTTTCTTTTAGAGATAAGCAAACTATGCTACTGAAAGCAAAGCTAATTTCCTGAAGTCATACACATTCTTGGGGCAAAGCCAAAGATGGTTTCTTTAGCGCCCAAATAGGAAAATAAAATTCCCAGTTAAGGATTCCGTTTAATCTGGTGAACCTTAACCAGTTAGTTAGCAGGTGATTCCATATGACGACTTTTGTTATTTTTGACATTAAATGGAACATTTGTTTTGTCTATTCTGTCTTCAAATTTAAGCAATTATGCTAAATGTCTGCAAGGTGAGAGGAGTTGAGCCTTGACCTAGACTTGAGACAAGGGAGAGGCAGGTTCTGGGTTTAGCATCCCTTCTTGCCTTCTGAACATGCAGCAAGCAGGGTGTGTTCAGGGTGTCGGAGGGCTGGGAGGACCCTTGTGGACGTTCGTGGACCAGCCCTTCTTCCTGATGGGTGTATAGACTGGCGACAAATAACACTGGTGGGCTGGACAGCTTTGAAAGTGCTGAACTGGAGTTTATATTGAAGGCTGATTTTAGTTCTCATTGTAATCTTCTCTCACAATCTTTTCCTTTGGTTTTACTCCAGCTATTATGTTTATTCTCCTACATCACATTCATTAGATACCTCTTTGTATCTCTGGTATTTCAGCAACTGCCTTCTATACAGGACAGTCCGTTGTCATTGAGGCTGTCTGTTCTCCATGCCCAGAGCACCCCCTATACAGAGTGTGCTGATGCACAGAGAGTTTCTGTGACATGCTATTAACCTCCTTTGGTGACATTTCATTTTAGAAAAAAACTAATAAAATTAGTGACCTTATGGATGCTGTTTTTAGAGACTGAACTCCTGAATTTTAATAGACTGGAATGCACCATTAGAGAGGATTATAAAATGTTAGCATGTCTTTAAGAATTGTTTAAGTGAACATACCCCCTAACAATGTTCCTCATGCTGTTTACTCAGAAAACTCCTTAATTTGAGAAACCCAGGTGGAAGTCTTTCACAGATTATGAAATGAATGGAACAGAAATGAATGACATTTGGCTATTATAAAGCAGAAATGTGTAAGGAAGATATAAAGATTCTTTATCAAAAGACACTAACAAACTAGTTACCAGGTCCTGATTTTAATCATTTGAAGGATAATGGTTCATTCCTCAAATACTCACTGAGCCTCTGCTGTGTGCTAGCCAGTGTTCTGCACTCTGGGGGTGCATCAGACACAGGACAGAAAGGTCTGCTTCCCAGAGCTTAGCTCCCAGAGGAGAAGAAATTGGGCAGCAAGCATGATAAGTAGGTGAGCTCTGGGGCACCTGTTTATTTGTTACCTATTTATTATGGTGATGTGCTAAGTGCTACATGGAATATCGAGCAAGGGGCAAGGAGTGCCTGTGGGTGTGGGCTGTGATAAAAGGGGTGGAGAAGGAAAGCCCCAGTGAGATGGAGACATTCGAACAAACACTCGAAGGAGGTCAGAGAGTGAGCCATTTGACTGTCCAGGGTGGAGAAGCACAGGCAGAAGACGAGTGTTACCCATGTGACTAGGGAGCGGCATGGAGACCAGGTGGCTTGGGCAGGAGGAACCTGGAGTGTGACCAAAGCATAGAGGGAAGAGATCAAAACTGCAAGATGATGTAGGCCATGTAAAGATGTTAGCTTTTGTGGCTGGGGCTGTAGTTCAGTGGTAGAGGACTTGCCTGGCATGCATGAGACCCTGGGTTCAATCCCCAGCACTGCCAAAAGAAAAACGTTAGCCTTTGCCAGCATGGCGGTGCACACCTGTAATCCCAGCTACTCAGGAGCCTGAGACAGGAAGGTCACAAGTTTGCAAGCCTGAAACTCCAGCACCCCCAAAATGAAAAGATGCTAGCTTTTACTCTGAGAGAAACAGGGAGTCTCTGGAAGCCTCTGAGCCGAAGAGTAACGTGATCTGACTTGCTTCTGGGTGGAAAGTAGACTGTATTCCATATAAAGAGGAGGCTACCCGCAGTGGCATAGAAGCAGGATGGTCGCAGTGGTGGGAAGTGGTAGGATTCTGGTTATTTCTTGAACATATAGCAAATAGGATTTTCTTAGGGCACAGCTGGTAGAGGTGCGTGAAATAGACAGTGTCAGAGAAACTGGGAGATGCAGGTGCCACAGGGAAGCCTGTGGGAAGAGCAGGACAGTTGTTTGGGACATGCTGAGCTCAAAGTGCCGGTTAGGCTTCCAGGTGGACAAGACGATATCCCCGCAGGAGAACGTATAAACGTGGGGAGTCGTCAACATACAAACAGTATTTAATGCCACAGTATAGATAAGATTCTTAGGAGAGAAAATATAGTTGGAGAAGAGAAAAGGACTGAGCTGTGGGGCATTCCACCTTGAAAAATATGAGGAGTTGAGAGGGATTCAACAAATGGTATTAGAAGTAAATGCCAAAGAAGGAAAGAAATCAAGAGATTGTAGTGCCCAGGAAATGAGTAAACAACACGTTTTCTAGGAAGACAGAGGAATCGAATATGCCAAATGGTGCTATAGGTCAGTGGGAGGTGAAAACTGAGACTTGGTTGTTGGAGCAAGGTGGAGATTACTGGTGATCTCCAGGCAGCTTTGGTAGACTGTTGGTGAGAACCTGAACAGAATGGGTTCAGGAGGTGACAGGATGAGAGGAATTGGAGATAGCAAGCAAGTGCAAACAGCTCTTTCAAGGAATTTTGCTAACAAGAGCAGCAAAGATGTGGAGTAATAGCTGGAGGAGGAAATGGAGAGGGACGCTTTTTAAGATGGGAGAAATAGGGGCTGGGAATTTAGCTCAGTGGTTAGAGTGCTTGCCTGGCAAGTTCAAGGCCCTGAGTTTGATCCCTGGCACCAAAAACAAAAACAAAAAACAAAAAACAACAACAACAAAAAGAAACCAAGATGGGAGAAATAATGGTTGGTTTGATTGCTAATAGAATGACCCAGGAGAGTGGGAAATTGATATAGGAGAGTGGCAAAGAATAGCTAGAGCCATATTCTTGAATAAGAGGGGTGGGGTTTGTTAAGCAGCCGAGGGTCCGGCCTTAGGCATCTGGACGTTTATCCATCGTGAGAGGCGGGAAGGCAGAGTAGGCTGATGAGCATGTGCTGGTAGAAGGGCAAAGGAAGAGAGGGCAGTCAGCTTTTCCAGTGTAGTTGGAAACAGGATCATCAGCTGAGAGTGAGGATGGAGAGGGACCCATACAGAGTCTGAAGAAAAAGGGAAATGGGTGGAGTGGTGAATCAGAGCGAAAGTGAACGAACCAGGAAAACGGGGATTGCCGATTGCAAGTGTGAGCAGGGGCTGCTGTTGTAGAGAACTGGCTTCACCAGGGTTTGGAATCCTGCCACCCGGGTGTGGAGAAGTGATGAAGGGGCAGAGGAACTGAGGCGGAGAGCGAGGGGGTGATTGTAGTGACTGGCAGAGTTTAGCTGGGCGAGGGGAGAGACAGACAGAGGTGGGCAGGCTGATCAGATCGTAGGTGTGTGGAAGTCAAGGGGTCCCCGGAATAACAGTGTGAGAGAGAGCGAGCTGGAGAGGAAGGGGAGCGCCTGAGGGCAGAGCGTCTGAGAGGAGGCGGGGAGGTCCTGGAAGGGCTGCGGGTGTCCGTGATGACAGCCACCAGGCGAGACTTCATGGGAGCCAGGAGGGTGTCCGGCGGCCAGCGAAGGGTTATCTCATCAGTCAGAGGACGTGTCAGCACACTTAGTAAAGATGACAATGTTTAATTATGGAAGGGAGTAAGTATTCGGGTTTGTGTTTTATACAACATGCCAAAACAAAACCAAGTGATTATATACTCTTTATAATTTAGTAAGAAGGCAATGATACCCATGTGTGAATAAAAATAATTCCATAAAATACTCACTCTTTGTAATTGTAGTTGTCTCATGTCTGCCATTAAAAACACAAAAATGCTCTTTCAGCCATGTGTATGTAGCCCATAAAAATCCAGGAAAATTAAAAGAGCAAGTAAATAGAATACTTACATTGAACTTCAGGAACTTCCTTAACTGACATCTTCCCATGTCCCCGGCAGGCCGCGCAGGCCTGCGACACACCTGCGCCACCATCTGAACAGCATCCCTGCTGGAAGTCAGCTTTGCGTGCAGCTCTGTCTGGGCCGGGACATTTGCCATTATCATTATGTACATTAATGAGATACTACACATACCGATGAAATATGGGTGAAGAAAAACAGTTGTTTTTATATGACCTAAAAGATCTTGATCTTGAAAAGGTTCAAGAAAGACAAGGTTTCTTTTTGCTGTCAGATTAGTTGGGCACAAAAGCAACTATAAAATGCTTGATAGGCAGTTGTTACCACGAAGGCTGCTGCACCGATAGTTTCATGGGTTCTTGTTCTTAATGAGAAAGTGGAAACTATAAGTGGTAGCTGCATTTGGGTGAGATTCGCCTAAGAACTCTAGTTCCCTAACCCAGAAAAGAAAGTGTCAAAAGTCCTGCATCAGGAACTAGTGAACGAGTGTAAAATAATGTCTCTAGTACATATTTGTCAGTTTTATTGATTGCACCCTTTAACTGACTTTTTCCACTGGTGTAGGAACTATCAGTCTGTATGAGAAAGCACTTATTTATGGAATTTAATTTAGTAGCAAATTATATTTTAATTTTGCACGCTATATTAGTGGTGTTGTTTTAAAAACTGTTCTTTATCAAGTCTCAGATTAATCCAAAAAAAGAGTTGCAGGTCGCACCTAGATAACATGTCATACATAGATCTTGAAAGCTAGTTTTTTATTTATAAAATTATATTTACCATTGGAATTGTTCATTTTTCATTTCGTTTTCATTTTGTTTTACTGGTAACAGCAACACTCAAACACATTACCGTCTTTTTCTTCCTCCTTTTGCCAGATATCTGAAATAAAGCGGTTATTAAATGCATCTTTTTTGGGAGCTGCTGGGGATCGAACTCAGCTTTGTGCTTGCTAGGCCAGCGCTGCACCACTGAGCTAAGCCCAGCTTTTGAGGCACACTGTTTTGTAAGTGAAGAACACTTTTTGAGATATAAGCAGCATTATAAGCTGTTTCTTACTGACATCTCTTTTTTTGTGGTACTGGGGACTGAACCCGGAGTCTTTACACTGAGCTAAATCCCTGCTGCTTTTTATTTTTTGAGACGGGGTCTTTGTAAATCTACTCAAGCTTGGCTCAAACTGGCAATTCTTCTGCCTCAGCCTCCCAGAGTGGTGGGATTACAGGCCTGTGCCACCATGCTTGGCTTACTGGGTGTTTCTTAAGTCTGGTCAGAGCTGCTGCTTTGTCATGTAAGCTGCCTGTCTGGCCACAGTGGTGCCAGTCAGCGATGTGAGGACGGCGCGCGTGCTGGTCCTCCTCCTGCAAAAGACACTCTTGTGAACATGGCAGAAACTGGCACAGTGACGTCTGCGATTGCAGCTGAGGAGACGAGAGAAAAGAGGGCAAACTATACAACCTGGATTAATCTCTTCCCCAAGACCTGTTGCTGGCCTGAGTCACTCCCAAGTCTCTCCAAGAAAGTCTGTGACCAGAATGCTGCTTTTCTGCCTTCTAATTGAATAGTGTTAAAAAGGGCAAAACAGAATGAAATGAAAACTTTTTAGTCTAATAGTTCATTTAATTAAAAAAAGGTACACACATCTGCTAGTTCCTTTATTGTTGCATCTGTTTGCCTTGGAGGAGACTTTGGGAGAGGACGGTGATGAACATGTTTGGATTTGATCTTGGCAGGACCACGTGCGGGCTGGTGAGACTCTGGAGACGGTGCGAGCCTCTCTGTGTTTTCGCTTGGCGAGAGCGGGTGTGAGAACTCAGGGAGGGTCCGTTGAAATGCCTGGCATGGGCCCCAGCACATAGACCTCTTCAAGTGCTAGCTGTTTCCTTACTGTGTCCCACATGCCGCAGGGTGCACTAAGAGGCTGCAGCAAAGGTGCACACTTACTTTTCGCTGACTCAGATTATCATTCCACTAAATACAGGTTACTAGGTGAGGTCTGAAGTACATACTGTTACAGTCTTTCTATAGAAAATCAAATTGGACATCTTTATTGACACGCACCGTGTTTTACCCTTAGAACTGCCTGTTTTCTGTGGATTGCCTGCTGCCGTCAGTCCCTCTCCTCAGAGCCTTCGTACGTAGTGTCAGTTGAGCTGGCAGAACGGGGTGCACTTTTCTCCTTGCGGTGCTGCGGACCGAAGTGGGGGCCTCGCACATGCTGCCCACTCCAACAGTGAGATGCGTCCTCAGCGCTTGTAATTCGTATTGTGAGACGGTGTGTCGCCAGGTCGTCCAGACTGGCATCAAACCCGCTGTCCTCCTCCCTCGGCCTTCGTAATACCCGGGATTCCAGGCCTGTGCCATCACACGCAGCTTCCTTTTTAATTTAGAAATACAACGAGGGCCTGGTGTGGTGGCACACACTCGGGGGGGTGAGGTGGGAGGATCACACATAAGCCCTGCCTGGCAATGCAGTGACTTAGCAAGGCAGTGTCTCAAAAGAATGCGTTTCTTAAAAAGGGAGAGGGGCTTGGCTGTAGCTCAGTGAAGGTCCTGGTTCCATCCCCAGTAGTCATAAAAAAGAGAGACGGAGAAGGGGCGGGGACGGTGAGAGAAGGGGGAGGGGAACGGGGGCGGTTCTCTAACCTTATTAAGAATGTGGTTTGAAGCAAGAAACACTGCACACTCCAGGCGCTCCCCTCTTGGTGAGGACCGATGACTGAGTGTAGGATGGAGGGCAGAAGAGAGTAACTGAAAGAGGCAGGAGTACCGGAGGGGTCTGGCCGCCATTTGGATGGGACTTAGGAGGAAGAGAGGAGCCAGGTGATCTTATATTCTAGCTAAGCTCGTTAGGTGATGCTGTTATCATAAACCAGTTTGGGGTTACAGAAGAACCAGGAGTCTGGGGCAGAGAAGGGAGAGATGATGACATCTTTCTGACACTGAACTAGAAGGACCTGTGGGGCATCCTCACACCCAGTAGGTAGTTGGAAATTGGAGGAGATACACACTCTCACATGCAACACACACACACCTGGCGGCATGCGGAGCAGACAGTTAAACTATGGAAACAGATGCTGTCTTCCAACAGAATATTGGGAGCGAAGAATGCCCAGCACCGTCCTGAGAACAGCCAGCTCGGCTCGTGTGGAAAGCCGCGGCCCCCGCGTGTGAGCATGCACCAACGTCACAGAAACAGTCCTTTCGTTTGTAGCTGGTTCTCTCCCTAGCAGTGGAGATGGTGGAGCTGACTGTGTTAATCTTGTGTGATCTTCAGGTAGACTGTTCAGCAGCCTTTTCTTCTCTCAGTTTAAGTCTAAATATCATTTTCCTGAGTTTTAGAGTTTCTCTGATGTGAATGATTATTTTAGGGAAACTGATCATTTTTATAACATTAAACTTGAATCTTTGAAAACGACAGTGTGACTGTCATCAGTCCCTGACTGCTCTCTCCCTCCGCAGGAGCTGATGCAGCAGAACGGGATTGGCTACGTGTTAAATGCCAGCAGTACCTGTCCCAAGCCCGACTTCATCCCCGAGTCTCATTTCCTGCGGGTGCCCGTGAATGACAGCTTCTGTGAGAAGATCCTGCCCTGGCTGGACAAGTCGGTGGATTTCATCGGTGAGTAGCTCACGGCACACCAGGCCGGTGGTTACGGGGTCCGTGTGGGGGCAGCCGCTCCCTCCCCTTTTGTCTTTAGAGGAAAGCAGCCACTTCAGAAATGCCAGACTTGGAAAACAGCACATGACGCTGCGGCGACATGTGTGCCACTCTGTCCCTAAGGGATTGGCCCTGTGACCTGCTAGCTAACTGGGAACGGTACCAAGCTGAAGTCCTCACGGGCCTGTGACGTGTGTGGTGTCTGAAAACCAATCCGGCTTCTGGAGTTAAGCCCCGTCGTCCCGGTCAGGTGCGCCGGGGCACAGGGAGAGTCTGTGATGTTCCCTGTGGCCTTGTTGCTGAGCGCGTCCCAGAGAACAGTAACAATCCCGCGGAAACAAATCCCACTACATTTCAGGTCTTTCTTATGTCATGGGATGTGTGAGCCTCAGTTCATGCGTCAGTTTTCTTCTGGGGTCTAATAAAACCCCAGCACAGACACGCACAGACAGACACGCACGGCCCTCATCTCCATGGTGCCTACGGCAGCTGACCCGTCCCTGACTGTGTTCTCCTGCCACCTGTTCAGCTCTGCCCAGTACTCTCCTGACCTGTGGTGTCACAGGGTGGATCTGCCAGGAGGGCGGTGGAGAGGTGCGTCTGGAGTGGTTGCTGGACAGCGCCAAGCACAGGCGGAAATGGCCCGCCCTGGAGCAGTATATAGCAAGATGGTGACTGTTAGTGTCCGGGAGGAAATGTTTCCCCTGAGCCCTTTAAGTTTGAGCGCTCTACTTCATGCTTGAATACTCTGAATTGGTTATTATAATTAAAAATAAAAGAACCAGTTCCTTTAAAGAAGCGAAACTACGTAGATAAGACCTGCCCTGTATTTGAGAGGAGTTTCTAGGCGATGGCTTCAAAGCCCTACGTAATTCTGAAGCAGTTCTCTCTCCCCAAGATTCCCAGATTGCCAAGGACTGTCGAATTCCAGAACTCATTCTTGAAACATGTGAAGATAAACAGCTACGATTGTTTTAATGTGAATGTCACAAAGAAAATTCCCCAGATTAACCCTGCCATTGTATCTCCAGGAAATATAGTCGGCACAGCACTCAATTTTCACTTCTTTAAAAGAGCAGCCATTATGGTTAACGTTCTCACCACAGGCCACATTAGAGACATTTGGCTCTAGTTCCAGCTAAAAGTACAACCTGAGAATCTGTCCAGGAGGAAGAGAAGGAGATCGTGTGGGACAGTCTGTCCACACGTCCTTTGCTTGGTCCCTTTACTGCAGCTGCGGTGTGCCCCGGTCCTAACGCAGGGCAGAGCCTGTCCATTTCATTGTCGTGGTGGTCAGGGCAGTGTGTGATACGGAGCTGCGCCCCATACCTGGACTCAGCGACTTGAAGGCTTATAGTTCTCCTTGTTACTTAAACTTCTGCAAGTCCCTGGCTGTGGCGGAAGAACTAGGTGATCTGGAGTTTCACCTTTAGTTAACTTAGGCACACAGCTGTGGGCCTGTCCTGCTGCGGGGTCCTCGAGGTGCCGGCAGGCCCTGCTCCCTCCTCCGACCTCAGCTCCTGCCCCAGGACCCTGCGTCCCTGGCTATCTGCAGAGCCGTTTGGGGCCAGTATTTAAAGCTTCTGCGTCCCTGTTTCCTGAATGGAAATGGAAGAAATATACCTCCCATATGGGGATGTAGTGGGTACTAAAGTAGATAATGTATGTGTATCGAACACCTTGCAAAGTGCTTGGCTTGTAGTTGGCTCTTAACATTCTTAGTTTTGGTTTAAGATGGGGCGTCTTACTGTGTTGCCCAGGCTGGCCTCAGACTGTGCTCCTGTGTGGCTGGGACCACGGCACTGTTGCCATGCCCAGTTAGGAGGTATTTTTAAAGCTGTCGTGAGGTGTGTCCCGTGACCCCACAGAGTTACTACTGCATTTTCACTAGGTACGTGTTCTCTTCGTCTGTGCTCTTTGCTCCCCTGTGTAGCCCAGGCCAGGCCTGAGTTTCTGGAGTGCTGTCTGTTTCTGTTTGCAGTTTCTCAGTCACTGCCTTCGTACTCCGTGTGGAACCTGCAGAGGTTCCTCAGTGTCCTTCAGCCTGTCAGTCCCAAGAGGCACCCCCGGTGGCTCCCCACCTTTGGAACCTTCTCTCCTCATGAGCGCCAGGGGCACCGTGCTCACTCTCACCACAGCACTTTCTCGTCACCTCTCCTCCTCCTCCCTGCCAGGCTAGTGTGCGTAACTTCCTTTAAGACTCAGTCCAGCACTCGAGTCTGCAGTGCCAGTGTGCCTGCCATAGAACCTCACTCCGGTCTAAAGGCTTTTTGATTCTTAAAAATACATTATTGAAAACAATGTGAGCACAATGCAGAAAATTTGAAAAACAGAAATGGAAACCTTTAATCTCAACATTGTAACATGTTACTGTTATTTCCTTCCAACCTTTTTCAAGTTTTCCATAAAGACTGCTCTTTATGGTGTGTATCAGTCAGCCAGAATTACCTGTGTACACACGTGTCTAGCACTAGATCCTTCAGGGGAACATTTGAACCAAGAAAGACTGTTCTGGGTCCTCATGGGCCAATTTTTGAGATAATTATTTAAATAATGAGAGTATGGTCAACACTTAAGGGGAAAAAAAACTTAAGCCAAACCTACGTTTAATAAGGATCTGAAGTAGTTTACACACATACTCACGTATAATAAGATGGGATAAAAGGGCAAGAACCAAGCAAGATGGGACTAGGCCAAGGCAGAAGAGGGAATGCCGAGTAGTGCGGGTCTTGTGCTGTTGGAGTTCAGGGTGGGCTGTGCAGCGAGCAGTGTTATGTGTTAGTGTGCTCTGGTAGTGCCGTAGTCTCCCAGGGTTGCGTTGTATTTGTATTGTTTCATTGTTTGGCTTTCCTATCTAGAAGGGAAGTGTATTCGTATACTGTCCAAAACTTGTAGGTTTTGTACAGAATGAATATTATGTATGCGAGAAGTTTGTACAGTTGATAACATGGGCAGTGAGATTGGAGTAGCCTCGTATTATTCAGCAGGCAGAAGCAGCAGATTCCTTGCATACTTGTTAATTTTAAGAATTAAGTTTTGGTAGTACAAATTAAAAATGAGAAGGGAAGAATGAGCCTGTAATCTCAGCACTCTAGGAGGCCGAGGCAGAGAATTGCAACTGCAAGTCCAGCCAGGCAACTTAGCCAGACCCTGTCTGAAAGTAAAAATTAAAAGAAACGCCCAACTCATACCAGTTTAGGTTCTGTGAAGTTCAGCATTTTAAAAGTAACCTCGCTCGGGGCGTGTGGCTCAGTGGCTCTGTGCCCGACTGTCAGCTTGCGGCCGCGGGGGTCAATCCTCAAGGCTGGGAGGAAGAGAAAGACACCTGGCGCTTCTGTGTTGTGCTGTCATGTCACTGTGAGCCAGCCTTTCCCCTTCGCCCTGCCTGCCTTTCTAAACAGCAGTATGTCATGTGTATTTACATATATTTGAAATGAAAATAGGTTTTTAAAATATCGCTTATATAGCTAGAGAAAATACTGAAGTGTCAGGTAACATGAAGAAACAGTATTAGCTTTGTCTTAGCTGTAGACTTTTGGATGGTTATTTCCTTTATGCAGTTTTCTGCATTTAGGATATCTTCTACACTCAGCAGGTGGAACCATATAATGTAGGATTTATACCCCATAATTTTATTAAAATAATAAATTCAGACAACCTGAATTAGTAACGTCGCTTACTAACGCGTTTAGACCTTAGCTGTCCGTTGTACAGCAGCGGGGAGGAAAGTATCTCCGTGCCCTCCTCAGAAGGCTACTGCGAGGGTAACTGATGTAAGTGGCAGAAGTGTGCTCTGACATTCTGGGCGAAGACACCGGCTGAGTGGAAACCAGGTTTCACTGCCGGACACGGTTTTCACCATGTCCCTTCTCGAATTTCACGCACACAGAGAAAGCCAAAGCCTCCAATGGATGTGTCCTGGTGCATTGCCTGGCCGGGATCTCTCGCTCTGCCACCATCGCCATCGCCTACATCATGAAGAGGATGGACATGTCCCTGGACGAGGCTTACAGGTGAGGGCGGGGACGCAGTGCGCAGCCGGCTTTTCACCCCCCTGCAGTGTGGAGAGCGGTATGATGCTGTAACCAGATTAGAGCAGAGCAAGCGCGATGGTTTCCATCACTCTGCAGGTTACTGTGGATGTTTAAACACTCCTGCCAAGACTGGAAAACGAGTGCAGTTTTATTGTTTCGCATTCATTCTGCCCTAATGTGTCATATTCATCCTCAGCTACTTTTTAAATTTAAGGAACAACAAATCCAGGAACTACTTTTTAAGTTTAAGGAGCCAGCTCCGTGAAGTCTGGCTAGTTCTGATTTACACATGAATGGGAAAAAGCTCCAATAGGATGTTCAGTACAGAATCTATTCTGCTTCAGACTTTGTATTTCTGCAAGGAAATAACCAAATACATGCAAGTGTAAAATTAAATAGCCATGTAACTCTTTCACTGGAAGCCGGGCATGGTGGTGCATGCCTGTAATCCCAGCACTTGGGAGGCTGAAGCAGGAGGATCACTGCAAGTTTGAGGCCAGCCTGGGTGACATAGTGAGTCACTATATGTATAGTGAGACCCTATCTAAAAAACAAAACAAAAAAACCTCTTTTACTGAGTAAAACTTCCTACATCCTGCAGTTTGCCAGCTTTTTTAATTGAACCAAGATATATTGGTACATTTTAGATCTACATAATTATCATTCATCATAGTTAATTTGTACCTATACATGATATATCTTGATGCCCCTTCCCCACCCTGCCTTTCAACTCCTCTTCCCCTCCTTATTTACAGCAGCTTTATTTACATTTTTCCATTTCCCTTTCTTCATTCCCCTCCCTTCCCTAGTTCTCCTTCCCATTTAAATATTTTTCACAGTATCTATTATACATTTTTGTCCTTACTTACACTTACGGTCTCTCATACCAGAGAAACAATTCAATACATACTGATATGTAGCTGATTTATTTAATTTAAGAGTATGTTATCAAGGTGCATCCATTTACCTATAAATGTTTCATGTTTATCCTTTTTTATAGCAGAGTAGTACTCTACTGTATAAAACCACATCTGCTTTATCCGTTCATCAGTTGCTGGGCATTTGGGTTGTTTTTAAGACTTAGCTGTTACAAACTGTATTGCTATAAACATGGGTGTGCATATATCACTGTGGTATGACGCTTTTAATCCTGGGTCTTCCCCAGGAGAGGTATAGCTGGGTCAAATGGAACCTCAGTTGCAGTTTTTTGAGGAATCTCTGCACTGATTTCTACAATGTTTGGACCAGTCTACGCTCCCACAAGCAGTGGAGAAGGGTTCTTTTTTCCCCGCAGCCCCTCCAGCATTTGTTATTGTTTGATTTCTTGATAAGAGCTGTTCTGGAGTGAGATTGACTCTTAGCATTGTTTTATAATGTTGGATACTTTTTCATGTATTTATTTGTTGTTTGTACTTTTTCACCTGAGAAGTGTCTATTCATTTCAGATGCCCATTTTTGGATTGGGTCTTTTTTTTTTAAATTTTTTATTTTTACCAAGAACATGTATTGGTACATTGTATACATAATGATCATAATCAACATGGTTATTTTGTACCTGTACATGATACATCTTGGTTTCCCCCCCCTCTTTAAATTTGGGGGGGTCTGATTTTTTTGATATTCTAGATGTTAGACCTTTGAGGGACAGCTGGCAAAGATTTTTTTCCCACTCTGTGGGTTGTCTCCCCACTTCTCTGTTCATTTTGCTCTGCAGAAGCTTTTTAATAGGATGTGATCCCTGTCATTGATTCTTTGTAGTATTTCCTGTTTAGTCTGAGTTTTGTTGAAGTCTTTGCCTGTACCTATGTCTTCAGGAGTTCCTCCTATTCTATGTTCCAGCAAATTCAGTGGTTGTTTTAATGTTTAGATCTGATTCACTTCGATTTTAGTTTAGTACGTGGTGAAAGACATGGGTCTAGTTTTAGTCTTCAGCATGTGGAAAGCCAGTTTTTCCAGCACCATTTATTAAAGAGGATATCTTTCTTCCAGTGAGAGTGTTTGACTCCTTTGTCAAAGATGAGGTATTTGAATGTTTGGAGTTATTTCTGCATCTTCTAAGCTGTTCCATTGATCTTTGGGTCTGCTTTTTTGCCAGTACCATGCTGTTTTTATCATAGTAGCTTTATAGTATAATTTCAAGTCAGGGATTGTGATGCCCCCTGCCTTGCCCCTGTTGCCCAGGACTGTTTTTGCTATTCTTGGTCTCATCTGCTTCCACACAAATTTTCATTGCTTTCTCTAATTCTTTGAGGTGTGCTACTGGTATTTTGATTGGAATTGCATTAAATCTGTATAGTAATTTAGGAAGTATGGCCATTTTCACTGTGTTGGTTTTCCTACCCAAGAACAAAGCATATCTTTCCATTTTCTGATATCCCTTTCAATCTCCTTTTTCAGAGTACTGTAGTTTTCAATGTAAAGATTTTACTTGGTTTGTTAGATTTAGTACTAAATATTTCTTTTTTTTTTCCTCACTATTATGGCAAAAGGTGTTGTTTCCCTAATTTCTGTCTGTTGTTTGTATACAGGAATGCTATTGATTTCTGAGTGTTGTTTTGTATCCAGCTATATGACTGAACTTGATTATTAATCTAGAAGTCTTTTGGTGGAGTTTTTGGAGTCTTCTATGTAGAGTATCATGTCATCTGCAAATAATAACGTTTTCCTTTCCTATCTTTATTCCTTTTCTTTCTCTTGTTTAATTGCTTTGGGTGATGTTTCCAGAACTATATTGAGTAAGGGTGGTGATAGTGTGCGTGCTTGTCTTGTTCCTGATTTTAGAGCGAAAGCTTTTGCAGTGTGTAATTCTGACCAGGTTGTGCTCACCCCTTTCCTCAAAAGGGGATGCAGACAGGTGGCGGGTGACAGTTACGGCTCAGGCCTGGGGTTCGGTTTGGTCTAAGTCAGATATCCCTTGTTGAGTAGAGATGTTCGGTTTTCATGTGAGAAAAAACCCAAAACTGATGCACGGAGCAGGCCTGTGTTAACAGTTAGACCTTCTTCTTGACTTGTAATATGGGAGCAGGCAGTCGGCTTCTTGAGGCATCAGAGAAGGGAGCTGAAGGGCCGGGGGCTCCGAAACCTGCGCTGGCTCCCTCCGGCCCTGCTCCGAGACCAGGAGGGGCGTGCTCGCCCTTAGCACCCTCATGTCCCGTCATACATCACAGTGACAGCGTGTTGGTGCTTGTTACAGCTGAACTAGTCAGTTTTGGCTTTGTTCGTTTGATTTAGGTTACTTGGAATTATTTTTCATTCTTCTCATTTCCTATTTTTTGAACGCAAATTTTCAGTGTAGCATAACTCCTGTGTCATCTGACAAATATCCAGGAGTTTCAGGCACCACCAAAGAATCAGTCTGGTATCTCTGAGTCTTTGTTAAATTGTTATGGGTTTTGATCCCTTGATGACTCTTTTTTAACATGGTGATTACAAAATTGGATGCAGACAGTAGACAGACTAGACTCTGGACTCCCGCGCTGGGGTTTACTAGCTTGGCAATTCTGGGCAAGTCCACCTCAGGCCTTCGCACTCTGGTGAGAAAGCAGCAGCACCTGACACAGGCTGGTTCTGAGGCCGAGTCACGGTTCGGTACATCAGCATCATGCTTAGCAGCCAGAGACCACCTGGCAGCAGCTCGTTCTGTCAGGCTGAGGACAAGAGAAGCACTCAGAATCGGGTGCTGTGATACTATCCTCTTTGTCAGTTTAAAAAGTGACTAGAGACATTGAAAAGGGGATATGAGAAGGTAGAACCTGGTGTGTGACCACTCACTTCGCTTCTGTGGGCAGCAGCGGTGTGTGCGTGTCCTTGAGAACCAGGCGGCTGACCCTGAACCGTGGGCCCGGCGCTGTCCCTCTGGGCTGTGCCCGAGACTTGACAGAACTCCCGGGCAGAGGGCCCTTGCACCTCCAGCTTCACGGGCTCCCTGGGAATTCGGGGAGGTCTGTCTAATCGCTCTGTCTCATTTACACACTCTAGCTTAAGAATATTAAGTGTGGCTGTAAAAGTCAGTTTTTGCTTTTTCCTGTCTTCACAGATTTGTGAAAGAAAAGAGACCTACCATATCTCCAAACTTCAATTTTCTGGGCCAACTCCTGGACTATGAGAAGAAGATTAAGAACCAGACTGGAGCATCAGGGCCGAAGAGCAAACTCAAGCTGCTGCACCTGGAGAAGCCCAGCGACCCCGTCCCTCCAGTCTCCGAGGGTGGACAGAAGAGCGAGCCGCCCCTCGCTCCACCCTGTGCCAACTCTGCTACCTCAGAGGCAGCGGGGCAGAGGCCCGGCATGCAGCCGTCACTGTTAGAGGACAGTCCCCTGGTACAGGCGCTCAACGGGCTCCACCTGTCCTCGGACAAGCTGGAAGACAGCAATAAGCTCAAACGTTCCTTCTCTCTGGATATCAAATCGGTTTCGTATTCGGCCAGCATGGCAGCATCCTTACATGGCTTTTCCTCATCGGAAGATGCTCTGGAATACTACAAACCTTCCACGACCCTGGATGGGACCAACAAGCTCTGCCAGTTCTCCCCAGTTCAGGAAGTGTCAGAGCAGACTCCGGAAACCAGCCCGGATAAGGAGGAAGCGCACGTCCCCAAGCAGGCCCAGCACGCCAGGCCTCCGGAGGGCCAGAGCAAGCGACTACACACAGTAAGAACCAGCAGCAGCGGGGCGGCGCAGAGGTCCCTCTTATCCCCACTGCAGCGAAGTGGGAGCGTGGAGGACAATTACCACACCAACTTCCTCTTTGGCCTTTCCACCAGCCAGCAGCACCTCACCACGTCTGCTGCCGGGCTGGGCCTCAAGGGCTGGCACTCAGATATCTTGGCCCCCCAGACCTCTGCCCACTCCTTGACCAACAGCTGGTATTTCGCCACGGACTCCTCTCACTTCTACTCCGCTTCGGCCGTCTATGGAGGCAGCGCCGGCTACTCTGCCTACAGCTGCAGCCAGCTGCCCACCTGCAGTGACCAGGCCTACTCCGTGCGGAGGCGGCAGAGGCCAGGGGACAGGGCTGACTCACGGCGGAGCTGGCATGAGGAGAGCCCCTTCGAAAAGCAGTTTAAACGCAGAAGCTGCCAGATGGAGTTTGGAGAGAGCGTCATGTCAGAGAACAGGTCTCGGGAGGAGCTGGGGAAGGTGGGCAGCCAGTCCAGCTTTTCGGGCAGCATGGAAATCATTGAGGTCTCCTGAGGAGAAAGACACTTGGGATTGCTATTGACAGTGTTTTTCTGGTTCACAAAAACGTTCCCTGTAAATCTGAAATATGTGTATGTGTATACATATATAGTTTTGGAAATTGGAGCTCTGGTGTAAAAGCAAAAGATGGATCAACACAGTTCTCTCTCAACAAAAGTGGAAGGGCAGATGCTAGAGTTCTCCCTAACCAGAGTAAACAATTTTAGTCCACGAATCCTACAAAACCAAGTTTATTTGGTTTTAGAGGACAAAATCCCTACCGTCGTCACACTGTGCTAGAGAGAGCCCAAGCACTCTAGTTTGTCCCGTCCCATCCGCCATGCACCTTAGCGCCAAGACTGAGCCAGCTGCAGCCGATGGGCCCGCGCAGGGACGGACCCTAACGGTAAACCCAAGAGAAATGGTCCCGTCCCAAGCTGATGCCCAAACCCAAGCTCACCCAACAGCTGAGTGATGCCAACATCATTCTGCTGGACAGAACAATAGGGGCCTTGCCCGGCTCTACTTTAGAACAAACCTAGTACCTCAGACAGGACAGTCGGGGCGTTGACCACTACCATGTCTGGGAGCCCGTTTTCTAGGCATTATGAATAGGCAGGTAGCGAGTCAGTGTTCAGACCAATTCAAACCGCATGTGCACAGAGTTCCAGCTAGGCCTGGATGGAGTAGTTCATAGTGCCCCCTCTTCTCAGCTTGAAGAAAGAGGAGGGCAACTACCCGGGATTCAGCTTAGCCAGGACTCTGGCAACATCATGATTTAAGCTCAAGTCGGGAGGCTAACCATGTCTACCACCCTCCATAAATCAAAGAGTTGTTTAAAATGGGATTTTTAATCCTTTAATTGAAGACTGACTTGGTTTAAAGCCAATGTGAATTACTTGGGTTGGTAGCAGAGCAGCAGGACCTTCAAGTTCTCAGCCAGAACTGCTGTTTTCCATTTCTGTTTCACTGCACGGACGCAGTTTGTAAAAAGCACAACAAAGCAGAAATTTATAGGAAACCACCTAGAGAGAAAACTACAAGAGATTAAGGAAGGTAAACATTACTAAGCAGCAGAAAACATTTCCTTGTTGGCATTTTTCCTTTTGGCATGAGATGAAGGTGGTACTGCTGTAATTCCCTCAGACTTTCAAATTCACTAATAGGGCTGAGAAAGGTTCTGGGAAACAAGCGCATTCAGACCAGCACAGTATAGGAAGATGGAGAGAGGCTGTTGGGTTTTGTTCAGTTGTGAACAGAGCGGAAAGTTGCAGAAATCAGCCCCTGTGTGTTGTTACTATCAAAGTGGAGGAAGACATGGTGGTCTCTCGGCCCTTGACCTAGAATCACTGTACAGAATCGGTCCTGGCAGCTGAAAGCAGGAGGGAATTAGGACAAGTATAGAAGTGATGGTGCAGCTCTGCTTTTCACCTTCCTGGCTTGTTCTATCACCTACAGTATGGTCCTCTTTGGAAGCCTTAATTCACATCAGCAGCTTTGGGGGGGGGGTGAGGAAGTGGGACAGGGGCTATCATTGTTCTTTACTGTAAGCGTAGCTAGTTGCTGTCTCCTATCTCAGGTTTTTGTATGTTTGAGGAATGGATAGTCCTTTGACTAGGCTGACTTCCTGTTTCCTATGGCGACTGCTAACGCCGGCACAGAACGATACAGTCCCAGACTGACTGGCTCGATCGCGAGGGTTATGAGCTTCAGAGACGTACCTGGTCATGCACAGATAATGTGCTGCGATGTGGGTGGAAAACAGAGGCGGAAGCGGAAGCTGCATGGGGAGCACGTTGTTATCGTCCTGAAAAAGTTCTGTTAAATGATCCGATTTTTCTATGTACATCTTTTATGTAATCAAACATCAAGATTTCACCTGGTAATTTTGATGCGTCATGTATACACCAAATGTGTAACAAACAGTTCACTTCCAGAATCTGGTCACATCTGTCAAACATTTTTAAGAAATGAAAGCAACAGCTCCATTGTTAAAGCTGTTTCAGGAGGGGTGGGAGACTTGAATAGGATTGTCAGACAAGAGTTTGCCCGGTATCGTTCAGGGTTTCTCTTGGCCACGGTCCCCTTCCTTCGAGTCACACACTACAACCATTAGTCCGATCGCTAATGTCACGTAATCAGTTGCTAGAATGGAGTGTACCTTGCCGAGCGCCGTGGCTCCCTGCAGCATGTGGTCTGGGAAGCCCCAGTGTCACCCAGGGTGACAGACTGGAGATTCTACACAGCAAAACTAGACTTGTGTTTGAGAACTGCTGGAATGTGGTTTAGGACGTGTAAAGTTAGGTGGACAGGCTGTATAAATGTTTAATATGAATATAGTGTTCCTCTGGAGTAAGGCAAGCTGTTGAATGGTTAAATTGTGCATTTCTCATTTTGGTGTGTCATGTATGTTAATATGATGAAATAAAATCAAAACTGGTACCTGTTTATACATAACTGTGAGAAAGGACCTCTTTGCTGAGAGACTTGGCGGGAACAGTGGTGACCGAGCTGCCAAACGAAGGCCGCAGTGGTGGAACCTTTCCTGCTGTTCTTAAGTAAATGAGGATTTAGCTCAAAAATAAAGCGGTGGCGGTGACAGATCACAGTGCGTGCTCCGTCATTCCCTGGATCTCGGCTCGGTGGCCCACACTGGTGTCTGCTGCCTCCTTAGTGTGCACAGCAGACGCACACCGCTCTGCGGGAGCCCAGGGTTCTGCTGAGGGTGCTCCGACTGGTTCCAGTACACACAAGTGCAGGGTGGGGAAAGACCAGCTACACACTCGGAGCACATTTTAATATAACGCGTGTGATTCTGTAATTACGGGAAGGACTGAGGAAGGGGGGTGTTAAGGATCTGTTCTCCAGCCAGGCCATGCGTGTCTTAACGGCCTACCTCTGTGCTACAACCCTGGCTAGGGCCACATGTCTCATCATTTTAATAAAAATTATGCATTAGAGAAAATGGATTTACCTTCAGTGCAAGCAGATGGAATGACTATCGGCCAACTCAGTGACCTCATTGAACTTGGCTCTAAAAGACTTTTGGGCTGAAGATGGGTGAGCCTGCACTAGAACTGGCTTGGCCAGGACGCTGTGGAAAAGCAGGTGGGGGCAGAGAAGAGCAAGGAGCATGTGGAGTGACTCTGCCTGCAGAGGGAGGGTGGCGGAAGTGCATTTCCGCAAGAGGCGATGGGGTTAGATTCGGGACGCTTGTGTCTGGTACTACAGGGCCAGCCACTTGCAGCCTCCAGGGACTAGGCTGGATCTGACACTAAAGTGAGACAGAAACTTGCCTTAAGAGGGAAACTGAGAAGGTGAAGGTTTCTGAGATGTGAAAAAAATGTGCCAAATCGAAGTGAGGCCTGAGTGTCCAGAGATGATGTGAAGGGTAGTGTGTGTGTGCACTGGGCCTAGTTAATACACGCTGCTTAGCCTCGAAATGTTCAGTTTATGATAATATCGTCTAGTTTTGTCTTTCTGACGTTAGGGATATTTTCTGTCTAGTAAACAGTATTTGTCTAGGAACTTTTCCATGAATATTACTCTTCTGAATATTCCATCTTCCATTTCTATAAAAGGAAAATGGAAGGTAGGTGATTTCTAGCAGTCTGAGGGGCTCATTCATCCTTCACAACAGCATTCTACCTGGTTTTATCTTTACAGTGTTGTACAATTAACTGGAAAATGATAGCACTGTCTTGAAAGATGACAAGTCAGTCATACTGTTCCACTTTATGTGTTTATATAAAAAGTTTCATTCTTTTGGTACTAGCTAAAGCATTACAATCAGTTAAAAAAAATACTGTCCCTCAGGAAATGCAAAATATGACCTTGAAACAGTGTCCTAGGCAAATAGGGTGAGTTGGAGAGCGTTAGTTCAGCTGTGGTCTGGGCTGCCTCCAGTCGGGGAACTCTGACACTTTCAAAGACTTGGTTCTTTAAAAGTACTTGGTTCACAAAAGCTTTTAGCATAAAGCATGCTTCAAGGAATGAACCTTGATTGATGAAGAAAAATTATTTAGGTCACAGGTAAATTCCATGAGGACCCTGCAGACATTGCAGTAACAGCGTGTGACATGGGAAGTCCGCTCACTTCGAGGCGGCTGGGCAGCAAGTGCAAGCAAGTGCAGAAGGGCCGAGGCCTGCTCTCCCTGAGAGGGCACCCCGTGACCTGGCGCCCTTCCACCAGACCCGGCCTGCTGCACATTCCCCCACCTCCCAGCAGCACCAGGGCCTCAGAGGGGCATTTCACAGCCAAACCACAGTGCTGAGCTCAGGGAAAGGAAGCGGCTTGCTGAAGATCAAGGCTGGACTTCTAGGCTGACTTAACCCTGAGAGCTGATGGCAGCCAGGTAAGTCATTAGGTACTAACCAAGAATGCGCTCCGGCATAACTGTCTCCTAAGTGCCCGGCGTTCCGAGTCTCAGGATTCCCGGGAAAAGAAAGACGTGGAAGAAGGAAAGGGCTGGTGACGCTGTGTCACCAACAGAGTCCAGTCAGAAAACACTCGGAATGGTGCAGAACAAGAGCTGGTCTAGAGATTGGACCCGAATTGGTGCCAGGAGCTGGCGAGACAGTCTTGGCGGGCAGGCGGCAGGCCGAGCGGGTACTCGGTGGAGGACCTGTGCCCGCCCTCGCCAGTTCTCACCAGAACCCGGCAGCCTCTCCTCAACGCGGGCATCGTCTGCGCCACTCCAGGGGCCCCGAGGGAGACGCAGGCGCTCACACTGCCCCGGGGGCAGAGGTGCGGGGGAGTCGGAGGGTTGTGGTCCCGCTCCTGCCCACACCAAAGGGCAGCAGATCCCAGGAAACAGAGGATGGCACAGGGTCTGACCGGCGCGACCACCAGCGGCCAAGCATGGCTGCTGCTGCACTCCCTGCCCAGGCTGTATGACAGTGCCCGCCTGCCCAGAAAGAAGGACTCCGCGAAGAAACAGCTCAGCGAGACGACGACGCTGCAAAGCCACACACGCCACGCAGACCGACGTGAATTCTTCACAAAAACGACGATTTCACTACTGCCTTCCTCTGCTTCTGCCCAGCACCAAGCAGCCTACCGCCTACCTAACCCCCAGGACGCCGGCTCCAGACGGTGGTGTACGAGAAAAAGAGCTGGCTGGCTGCGAGTTTTTCACGACAGCACAGGCCTGCCTTTCTGCCTGGTCAAACCATTAGTGGTGAGGCAGTAAGAAAGCCTCGCTCTGGAAGGTTTCTTCCACATCACACGGTGGGATTTTGTCAGTCACACTAAGTGCAGTGAGGATCACGGAAGCTGATCTCTGAGCTATTTCTGAAGAAAATCAGCCGTTGATCCTTGGAAGCCAACAAGGTGGCCCCAGTGGTCCAAGGTGGGTTCTAAACACTCCGGGACTCAAAAAAACACAGTGGTGGTGCTGCCTTAAAAATGCCACCTCTTGGTCAGGTGTGTTGGCACTTACCTGTTATGCCAGTACTCTGGGAGGCTGAGGCAGGAGGATGCCGAGTTCAAGCCTAACCTGGGCAACTTAGCAAGACCCTGTCTCAAAAATCAGGGGGGGAAAAAAAAAAGGCAAAAACCAAAAACTCAACTATCAGACAAGGTGAAGGAAATATGAATATTCACTGTATTTGTTCAATTTATGCTGGCTGGGAATTTTAAAAAAATATAGTGAGACCTAATCAAGCCATTTCAAATATAAAAATATATAGTATTGTGAAGTTATTAAAACAGTACAAAACCAAGCAACACAGCATGAAGCAGTAGGGAAAAGATCAGTAGGTCAGGATACAGTCTGGAGCTAGATCCTCAGCTACCTGAGAGGATACTGCAAATCACTAGAGGGAGAATGTGTCATTGAGTACAAGTGGCCTCCCCTTACCCTAAATATCTCTCAGGACAAGCTTTGCTATCCAGAAGGTTTGTAAGTTACAGAGCCTCTTTCCCGACTGGCACCTTCTAATGAATTGCTCGAGAAGTGCTCACAGGCCCCAGAGTGGCCCACACAGGCGAGGCACAGCTCCCCACTCAATTCTTTGCGCAACTCCCAGCCTCCCCCCTCCGCAGGCCGGATAGCGCCCCAGCTTCCGGTGGGGATGGGAAGGGGTCAGATCCCAGGATGGCAGAAGGAATCCAAAGGCGGCCCCTACACACGCTTCCTCAGGCTTCTTCCCTCAGCTCTACTTTCCAACTTGTCTTTCTATTCAGAGGAAATGAACAATCTTGGTTTTTATTTTTGGTCATTAGAAAATACTAGAAGCTAGGTTGGCATGGAAGTGCATGCCTATAATCTCAGCACTGTAGGAGGCTGAGGCAGGAGGATTGCAAATCTGAGGCATCTGGGCAGTTCAGGGAGTCTCAAAGGAGGCAGTGGTGGGGGGTGTAGCTCAGTGTGAAGGCTCTGGGTTCAACCCTGGGTGCCGCAAAAAGGAAGAGGAGGGGGAGGGAGGGAGGGAGGGAGGGAGGGAATGGTAGGAGGGAGGAGGAGGAAGAAAGAAAAAATACTAGAAGCTATTGATTTTTTTCCTATGCCTGAATCAGAACTTTTTCCCCATGTAGTGTGGGCACTCCTGCTTATCTGTCAACTGGCTGTTTCATGCCCTGCATTTTATTCTGGGTTCTATGAACCCTGCGAGACAGCACTGATTAGAATCCAAGATTAGAATCATACAAAGTTTAGCTGAGCCACGCCAAATAAAGCAGGATCCACTTTAACCTAGAAACATGCCCAAGGCCATTTCTAACGTCTGAGCAGCACCTGCCTGCCAGCCCCGAGGCCCGAGGCCGTCCGCCTTCCCCACCAGATGCCGCTTCCCTGACAGTGTCGGACGTGTTCCAGCCACTGGACCGAGTGCTCTGATTGTCACTCTCAGCTCGCTTCACTTCCCAAGCTTCCACAGAAAATCCAACAGCACACTCTTTGCTCTTCTCTTCCGAAACGAGAGGTGGGGCTACCTTTGGGCACCCCTGGCGCCATGTCTGGCCCATCAGTGGGTCCCATAAACACCGAGAATGGGTGCCCCTGGCAGGGTCCCACTCGCTCCCTGGGCTGGGCTAAGCAGTGCTGGCTCGAGCCTGGTTACACACGCTGGAGTCCTGGCAGCGCTGACATGATAAACAGAAACCTCACCTGGGCAAGGAGGAAACCGGTCATCAGTGGGGCGGGGATCTCCGGAGGGGGAGACAGGGCACCTTCGGCTTCCACTCTGACTTAGAAGGGCCACAGTAACCTGGCAGATGACGACACAGCAGGATTCCCCAGAGCAGCAGAAGGCGCCGGGCAAGCCCTAGACATGGCCGAAACAGTTGGGGTGCGGACAGTAACAGCACATAGACCTGGATTAAATTAGTTTTTTATGTTTACAACTCATAACCCAGGAAGCCTGAGTAAAATTTCACAAGGGCACTAAGGACACACAGCTTCTTAAAATCTTCACCCTTCTCTCCACATTTTCACTTCAGTACCTAGACTATACCCACTCAATTAAAAAAAAGAATATGAGCAAGATAAAGAAAACCAGCAAGGCAGAGTTCCGTAAGGAGTCCTAATATTCACGTGTTCTGGTGTTGGCATCACCAAGACCATCTGGGGTTTGCCCTGCACATGGCCGAGGCATCAAAGAGGAGGCCGCAGCTTCCCAGCCACGGCAGGGCGGCCCGCTCCTCCCCAGCTTCCGGCCACACTAGGGCCACAGCTCGGCCCTGCACTCGGGGAACAGGGCGCCTACAGCTTGAGCTCCCGCTCCGGCTTCATGCTGAAGGGCTCCAGGCGCTCGCCCTCTGGCAGCAGGCTGTTGAGCCTCTCCATCAGGGGCACCGTCTGGTCGATGCCCATCTGGATGCGGCGCAGGATGGCAGACATCTCGTTGACTTTTTGGATCTGCTCGGCGTATTTGGCGTATCTTTTCTGGCGCTCCTGCATGAAGCTAAAGAGGGTTTCTACAGACAGATCCATCTGCAGAAGGCAAAGAAAGGTAAAATACGTTACACTTCATTGATCCGAGTCGTTGCGAGGTCCCGTGTCCAGCGGGAGGCACAGAGTGGCACAGACCAAGTGGAAGCTGCCCGGTTTACAGGAAGTGGTGAGGGAAAAGAGGCCTCCATGAGGGGATCTAATGCATCTGCCGACCCCCCAAACAAATCTCACCATTCTGTATTACAAACATGCACTTAAGAAGAAAAAAATGACTGCTGCACTCGGACCAGGCCCCAGGAAGGACCAGCAAGCACCGTCCTCAGCTCTGTGCTCGGGAGCCGGAGCTGTTGGCACCCCGCCGAGGCCCAGAGAGTTCTACATGAAAACATCCTGGGCTTCGTGCTCAGAAGAGCGGGACGTGAACCCAGCTCTGCTGCAGAAGTGGCGAGTCTTCCCCCTTCTGCCACATGGCCTCGCCGACAAAACGCAGGGAACCAGCAGCACCCACTCACCAGCATTCCGGCAACGCGAGGCTGCGCGCAGTGCGCTCTGGTGCGAGCGCAAGGGAGCTGAAGACTCCCTCTCTCCTAGTGACGTGCGGCTAGGGAAGGGGCAGCGGAACACACTGCGCAAGCGCCCACGGTGACAGCGGTGCAAACACACCACCGCGATGCTGACAGTTACACTGGCTTGTCCTATTACACCGGACGGTACTATTATTCTCTTTATCATTATTTGAGAACACAGTCCTACTTATTTAAGAAAATTGAACTGGAAACAGCCCTGGGCAGGTCTCTCGGTCGGGATCCAAGCACTGTGGCAGGGGATGTGAGAGCTCCAAGTGCGGCACTGCCCTGAAGACCTACCAGGGGGACACGAGGCGGCGGTGGAAGGCGGCATACTGACAGGCCTAGGCCGATACGGTGTGGCAGTGACCATCTTTTTGGGGGTGCCGGGATGGAACCCAGACCTCATGCATGCTAGGCAAATTCTCTAGCACTGACCACACCCCCAGGCCTGTAACTTCTGAACAAAAAAGCTTTCAAAGTAAAAATAAGGAAACTGAAAAAGTGAAGAAAGCGTATAGAACAAGGATATAAAGAAAAATTTTTGGATATCTGTACAACGTATTTGTTTTAAGCTCAGTGTTATTGTAAGAGTCAAAAGGTTTTTAAAAAAACTTTAAAGCGGCCGGATCATGGTGGCCCGCGCCTGCCACTGCCCCTGGGTTCGATCCCTAGTAGCACAAAAACAAACATTTAAAAAGTAAGTAAAAATGTTATAGTAAGCTAAGGTTAATTTGTTGAAGAAAAAATTTGTATCAATGTAGTGCAGCCTAAGCACGCAGCCTGGGCAGCGACACTTTCGGCCTTCGCAGTCACGCCCACTCACTGCAGCAGCTCGCACGCGCACACGCCAACCACAGTGCGCAAGCGCCACCGCGGTGCGGTTGCCATACGGGCGGGCGGGCTCCGTCTCCCTCCTTCCCTCCCTCCCTACTGAGCACCGGATTGAACCTCAGGCCTCGGCACAAGCTACTGGCACACCCCTTTTATAAAATGTTTGTTCCGATACAGAGTCTCACTTTCCTCTCTCTTCCCTGAATGGCTGCGGTAGCGTGGGACTCACTAGGGAAACCACAGGGGATGGCAGAGGGGACAGGGACTTTCCCTGCCAGGCCCAAGAACATCAACCAGCCAGCCTCAACTGCAGCCCACAGGGGACCACACCACTGTGAGGGCTGCAGGTCCTCACTGCTTCCAGACCTGTGACCTGGATAAAAACCGGGGGCGGGGGGGGCTCCTGCCTTTCACTGCCGCTGCCAGGACCCCTCCCCTGCTTGGGCCACACCCCCTTCCTTCCGGTTTCCAGCTCGACCCAGGAAGAACCGCTTCTACAACAGTTCTGAAGGTAGCGTCAACCTTTCCTTCTATCACCTGTTTCAGCTCCCCTTCCCATCACGCCTTCCAGGATTCACCCTCATCTTACCACTGAGCATCAGAAAGCGGCTTCAATAAAAACAAAAACACAGTATGAGACCAAAGCCAGGTCCAAGAAAAAAAATCCGTTCTATTTTCTTACTGGGGTAAAATAGAAGGGACCCGACCAAACCACCTCGGTGCTATTTTCCTCTAGGCTGATTCTTCCCTCTCTGGCTGTGAAATGCCTCCTGGACAAAAGCAGCAGCCAGGGGGAGGGGCAAGGGCAAAACACCCCGAACAGCCTACCACCTTCAGAGGGTCTCCGCAGTCCAACCCAGTCCCTTGGGGATTGTGGCAGCAGCAAGTGGGGAGCTACAGAGCTTGTAGGTCAACCACTGGGCCTTTCAGGCCACCCAGAGGCACAGCACCTTCTCTGGGACAGTGGCTGCGGGCCAGCTGCATACCCCTGAAGAACCAGCACAGCGCACTGAAGTGCCTGCTCCTGAACCCAGACCCTTCTCGGGTTACCACACCCCATCTGGCACCTGCCACGCTGCTGGCGGAGAGACGTGCCTGTGTGTGTGAAAGGGCCCCCAAGGTTCCAGCTGATCCCATCGGAAGCCGGCAGTGATGTCAACCGCCCTCCACACGCATCATGGGTCTTACTACTGGCTTCACAAGGCAGTTCTGATCCAGTGGCACAGGCTTCCAGGCACATTTCCACTTCCAGCTCAAGCCCACGTTTAATCTACCCAGAGCATCTGTCCAAAGCCACTGAAGTTTAACATGTAGGTGAGCACACAGTTCCAAGCATGCTGTTCACACATGCTCAGGTCACATCTTTCAAGAGTCAATCCCACCACAGTCCATGGAGGAGGGAGGACTGACAGGCCTCCCGGGTCTCACAGTGACAGAACCAAGACCACAACCCAGATCTCCTAAGTCTGGCATCTTCCCTGCATGTGTATTTCCTGAGTGAGAGACAGGGACCGCTGGTGGTGCAGGAGGCGCAGGAGGTTAGGCGGGATGGGTGGGCAGGGCACTGAACGACTGAGCCACACGGGGGGCGTCAGCACTTTCTAAACTTTTCCCTGTTCTTCACTGCAAAGAAGCTCACAATTTGGGGCAAGAAATAATTTTTAGTACCTAGAAAAGTGTCGATAAAATGGTCAATACAGTCTTTGATCCATAATCCCCATCTTTGCTCCCTGAGCTCTAGACATATGCTTTCTAATACTTCCGATACGACTGCGGGCAATAAGTCATATCTAGTACAATTCTGAATCTCCCCATTTTGACAAGAAGCAACATATCCTCCTTTTTGCCTTTGCTATTTCTATTTTGGCACATAGATTCTAACCAGACAGCACATAATATGCTGGTACTTGAGTTCACAAATGCTTTTGTTTGTGAACAATTGGGTTAGCAAACATAAGTGTCTGGCAAAGTTTTGTTTTTGCCTGCAAACTCTGCATTGGGTGACCAACATGATCACTGCCATCTTTTTGCACCAGTGTGGCTGTTTTCCACAGAATTGTAGAATGAATTAAGTTCGTGAACTGAGGTGCCACTGCACTAATTGTAGAGTTATTATGGGGTTATTTAAAGTCCCCTCATTTAGTCATTCACAAGATGCTGTACAACTTAAGAAGGGGCAATCTAACCATCTATGCCAGTGATGGCGAACCTTTTAGAAAAGCTTTCAATGATGTCGACAGCCTGCTGCGGCACACGGGCTGTAGGTTCACACCACTGATCTATATGCTGTAGCTGAAGGGTGGCCATGAGGCGCTCTGTGGAATGGACAGGTTAAATTTTGCTCCCCACTCTCACCAATCCCCTCATCAGCCAATTGAGCTACTGGCTGAGAATGGAGTCTGTCTGACTACCCAGGCTTAAGTGCCATCTTCTATCCAGTAACTACGTTCTTTCGTCAGTGCAGTTTCTACTCGGGCAAGGATTCAGTGTGTTTTAAATCCTGCTGTATCTTCAATACCTAGCAAATGGGAGGTCCTGAAAGAAGTATTTGTCAAATAAATGGAAACTTACTATGCTATTTCTTTATCTGTAAAGTGCTGGGGCTAACAACAGTGGACCCCAGGACCGTTCTGAAGACTAAGTGAGATATTGCATGCAGATCATGCATTACATTGTCTAGCAGAGCGAGCACCTACTAAGTGTGTGCTGTCAATGCACTAACCAGTCAACAGACATTTATTTCACACCATCATGCACGGTACCTCATGTTAGGTCCTAAACACAGATACTAGGAACCAAAACTATTCACACCCCCACAGCTTACTGTGTACATTAAACATGACTTTTCTTTTCCACTGGCTTTGTTAACATGACTTTAATATTCCAGGAAACTTGGGCAGGCTTAGAGAGAAAAAAGTTGCAAATAACTTTGTTTCAGGAACTTGAAAAAATTAAATAAACAAACTATTTGATTTTCCAATAAACAGTGAGAAACTGTTTATTCTCCACAACCAAAGCTTGCCTCAAACCCTCATACTGCTGTGACCACGTGACTGAGTTCTAGTCAGCGGACATGCGTGACTCTCACGGCAGCTTCTGGAGCCTTCCTCTGAAGCTAGCTGCCCTTCTCCTTGGTCCCTTCCCCCATTGTGCTGCTGCTGGGATGTGGATACAGTCAGTCTCAGGAGACCTTGGGCTGGCAGAGCAGGGAGCTAGAAAGAGCCTGGGTCCCTGACAGCTCTGTGGGTAAGACCAGTGCTGGGCCTGAGAGTGAAGAATGAACTTCCGTTTTGTGTAAGGCATTGTAATTTGGCATCTCTGTAACACTAGCTGAAGGAGAGAGATAAAGCCCTCGCCCTCGAGAAATTCACGGTATAATTAAACCCACACTTTAAACCTTGCCCTATATATTCATATGCTGTCTCTGGTGCCAGTATATTTCAAAGGACAGTTAAAAAAAAAAAGATTATTTTGGGTATAGTTGCAGGCTTCCTTCAAGTATTTGCTATCTGTATAATGTGCTCAAACTCATCATGAATGCCTCAACTGGGCAGTGTGAGCCTATCTGCTCATCTCCGTGATGGACAAGCAAGTCAAATCCAGGAATACACAGAAAGGATAGGGATGTACAGTTCTTTATATTCACTGTACATCTACACAGCAATGAACAACTGGAAAATGGAATAAAGTCCAACTGACAATTGTATCAATAACATGAAAATTTTGGCATTATGCAACAAAATATGTCCAAGACCTACAAAACACTGCTGTGAAAAATTAAAGAAGAACTAAAAAAAAAAAAATAGAGAAGTATACCATGTTCACAGACAGGAAAATTCAACATTAAGATGTCAATTCCTCCAAATTGATCAATAGGGTCAACTGCAATCTGAATAAAATCTATAAAGGACATCTTCTGTAGAACTTGATAAACTCATTCTCTATACACAGAATATCTCAAAGAATTCCGAAAAAGAATAGTTTGAAGACATGTACTACTTGATTTCAAGAAATACCATAAAGGGGCTGGGGATTTAGCTCAGTGGTAGAGCACTTGCCTAGCAAGTGCAAGGCCATGAGTACAATCCCCAGCACCAAAAAAAAAAAAAAAAAAAAAAAAAAAAAAAAAAAAAAAAAAAAAAAAAAAAAAAAAAAAAAAAAAAAAAAAAAAAAAAAAAAAAAAAAAAAAAAAAAAAAAAAAAAAAAAAAAACCAAACAAAAAAAAACCCAAAAAACAACTACAAAGCTGCTGGGCATGATGGCACATGCCTGTAGTCCCAGCACTTGGGAGGCTGACACAAGAGGATCACTGTGAGTTCAAGGCCAGCCTGGGCTACACAGTGAGTTCAGGCCAGCCTGAATTATGAAGTGAGACCCCATTGCAAAAAAACAACAACAACAAAAAGAGAATTACTATAAAGGTAATAATTACTATAAAGGTATAATATAATTACTATAAAGGTAATAATTACTATAAAGGTATAATAATCATGGTAGTGTAGTATTGGCATAGGTATATACAGATCAATAAAACTGAACATAAAGTAAGAACAGATCTAAACATATAGTCAATTGATTTGTTATAAAGGTTTCAAGGTAATTCAATGGGAAAAAGAAAAAATTTCAACAATTCTGGCTAGGATAACTACATACCCATATGGGACAAAAATGAAACCAGAACCCTACTCCATGTCACAAACAACAGGGGGAATGGATTTGATCAAAGTATGTTATATACATATATGAAAAGTCAATGAAACTACCTCTATAATTACATGCATTAATAAAAAAAATTAACATGAATCACAGACCTAAATGTAGAAGCTAAAACTATAAAACTTCTAGAAGAAAACACAAGGAAAAAGTCTTTGGTACCCTGGGATAGGCAGAGATTTCTTACATTCAAAAAACACTAATCATCATATCAAATTTAAAACTTCTACACAGCAAAGGAAACAACCAATAGAGTGAAGAGACAACCTACAGAATGGGAAAAAATTTTTGCCAGCTATTCCTTAAATACAGGACTAACATCTAATATAAAGAACTTAAAAAGGCCCTGAGTTCGATCCCCAGCACCAAAAAAAAAAAAAAACCCTCAAAAAAATTAGACCCCTCAAAATGAAAGACCCAATCAAAAAAATGGGCAAATGAAATAAATGAGACTTCTCAAAAGAAGTACAAATGGCCAATAAATACATGAAAAAATGTGTGACATCACTGGTCATGAGAGAAATACAAATTAAAACAACACAGATTCCATCTTACTCTAGAGAGAATGACTATCATCAAGAAAGCAAAAAATAATGTTAGTAAGGCTGTGGGGGAAAAGGAACCTTCTACACTGTTGGTGGAAATGTAAACTAATACAATCACTATGGGAATCAGTAGGAAGATTTCTCAAAAAACTAAAACTAGAAATTCCATTTGACCCATATTCCCCCTTCTAGGTATCTTACCAAAAGAGGTAAAGACATCATATTACAGTGATACATGAATACTCATGTTTACAGCAGCACAATTCATGTAGGTAAATCTTGGAAGCAGCCTATTAGAGAAAATATGGTACTTTTTTTTTTTGGTGCTGGGGATAGAACTCAGGGCCTTGTAAAATATGGTACTTATACTCAATGAAGTACTACTCTACCACAAAGAAGGATAAACCTGAGTCATCTGTAGGAAAAGGACACACCTTTAGACCATAATGTTAAGTGAAATCAGACATACAAGCTTAAGTATTGCATGATTTCTCTTATATGAGAAACCCAAAAAGATAAATGAAGAGCAAAATAAAAGATAATAGGAAGTAGGGAGAGAGATCTTTTTTAAATGAGAAAGGGATCAAGAGATGGGGGAAGAAGATGAAGAAGAATCAAGACGTGTTATATACATGTATCACCTCCCCACAAGGAATATAATCATTATATAATGCATCATGTACTAATAAAAAACCTGAAAGCACTAACCATAAAAGAAAAACTGGTTAAATTAATCTTTATCAAAATTTAAAAGTTCTCATCAAAAGACATCATTAAGAAAATAAGCAAGCCACAGACTAAGAATACATACATCAAAATACATATATCAAGAGCATACTTACATCTAGAATATACAGAATGCACACAATTCAATTTTGAGAGAGCATCCACCCATCTCTTGGAAAAACTGACAGTCTTCACAGAAATAGAAAAAAAAATCACTCTGAAAATTCATAGAGAACCATATAAAGATCCCAAACAGCCAAACCAATCCTGGCAGAACGAACAAAGCTGGAGGCATCACAATGCCTGCCTTCAAAATACACTCTACACTACAGTATCCAAAATAATAGCACAGCACTGGCATAAACAGGGATACGCAGGCGAGTGAAATGGAACGGGAAACTCAGGCACAAATCCATGTATTTAATAGTCAATAGATTTTTGACAAAGGAACCAAGAACATACATTAGAGAAAATCTCTTCAATAAATCATGCTGAGAAAGCCAGATGTCCATTTGCAAAAGAAAATGAGATCTTTATCTAAAAAGTATACAAAAATCTATTCAAAATTGAAAACATTCTTAAGACTATGAAATTACTAGAAGAAAACACAGAAGAAATGCTTCAGGACATTGGTCTTGCAAAGATTTTTTTGGCTATGATCTCAAATACACAGACAATCAAAAATTGACAAAATGGATGGCATCAACCTAAAAGGCTTCTGTACCATAAAGGAAACAACACAATAAAGCAACACCCTACAGAATGGGAGAAAATATCTATAAACTATTCATCCAATGAGTTAACATTCAGAATACATAAGGAACTCAGACAACAGCAGAAAAAGTCTGATTTACAAATGGACCAATGACCTGAATAGACATGTCTCAAAAGACGACAAACGGCCAAGAAGTATATGAAAAAATGCTCAACATCACTCACCACCAAGGATGACGATCACACACCACAGTGAGGTATCATCGTAATAGCCATTAGTTAGTCGGCTATTATTAGAAAGAACAAAAAACAAACGCTGGCAAGGATGTGGAGAAAGGGGAATCCTCACACACTGTTGGTGGGGATGTGCACTAGTACAGCTACAATGGAGAACAGTATGGAAGTTCCCCAAAGAATGAGAAATAGACCTACCATATAATGCAGCAATCCCACCACTGGCTACCTTGCCAAAGGAAAGGAAGCCAGTATGTGGAAGGGATACCTGCATCCCTGTGTGTACTGCAGCACTACTCACAACAGCTCAGACCTGAGACCATGATCCAACAGTGGACGGACGAATAGACAAGGAAAATGTGGCATATAAACACAGGGGAAGATTGTGAAGCTGTAAAGATGAAAGTGTCACTTGTGGCCACATGGATGAGCCTGTGAAGTAAAATCACTGTGAAGTAAAATCATGTAGGCTCAGAAAGAGAAGGGCTGTATGATCTCACTCATATTGTACAAAACTTAAAAAGGTGATCTTAGCAGCGGAAAGTAGAACAGTGTTTCCAGAGGCTGGAAGGGTGGGGCGGGGTGGAGCAGAGAGAAGCCGGTCACTGGGCCCAGGGGTGCAGCCAGATAGAAGGATAACTCCGATGCACTGCAGCACAGCAGGACAACTATGGCTAACAACTAGTTTTATGTTTCAGAACAGCTCAAAGAGAAAATTTCGAGGGGCTGGGGATTTAGCTCAGTGATTAGAGTGCTTGCCTTGCAAGCACAAGGCCCTGAGTTCGATCCCCGGCACCAAAAAAAAAAAAAAAAAAAAAAAAGAGAAAATTTCGAATGTTTCCAACATAAAAACATGATAAATGTTCATGCTGATGGACGCCAATCACTGGGATCTGATTGCTGCTTACTGCATACATGCACTGAGGTATTTCACGGTACCTTGTAAGTATGTACAATTATTTGCAGTCTCTATTTGCAGATGGCATAATATGGTACTTAAAAGTTTAAAAAAATTAAAATACTTTTAATTTTTAATAAAAAAATCTGAATTTGGAATCCTTTCAGAACTGTCTCAGGGCCTCTGTCTGATGAAAACATTTCTGAATTATCATATTCCTAAAGGGGGAAAGAAGCCAGCGTTAGGATCTCTAAAGGAACTGAGATCAAGTCCAGGAGGTGTGCGCCCAACAGCTTAGCTGAACATCGACTGGGTGGTGAGCCTGCGGGAATGGGGTGGGGCGCAGCGCAGAGCCCCGGGAGCCCCCACCCCACCGCGAGGACCCCCAGGAGCAGCCCCCACCCTGGAGCGGGGCCTGAGGTCCTGGAGGAGCCAAGCAGGCAGTGCCCACGCACTGTGCAGGCAGCTGGGCCCAGCAGGAACCAGAGCAGCAGGATGCTAACCAGAGGGCTGTGTGGACAGGGGACCCCTTGCGGAGGCCTGCCAGTGTGGGAAGTTAATTCTGCTCAGTTTTTAATCCTCAGGGGACCCTGGGGCCGCAGCTCCTGAGAGAGACGGTCCTGAACCCTCCATGTCTCTGGACGGCGCTGGGAGCGGCGGCCGCTCACGGCACCGAGGCCGGCAGGAGTCTCGCGTCCAGTCTCATGAGGCTGTCTGCGGCAGCGCCCTTCCTGATCGCACTGGGGTGGCCGCACGGGACCCGGGCCTTTCGGATTGCAGGTTTACATCCTCCACGGGTTGCTTCCGCGGCCAGGCCAGGGCCTGCCCTTCAGGCGGGTACTGCTGAGCTCCAGTCTCAAGCTGGGGACTGCGGGCTTCCGCAGAGCAATAAAGAAACGAGCAACGGGAGACCGAGGAGCCACGCCAGTTTTGTGACCAAACACCCGCTGGATGCGGAAGAAAGCATGAGAGAGAAACAGGTCAAGATCTTGATTGTGACCTTTAACTAGTTCTTTAACCTCTGAGCCTCAGCTTCTTTATCCCTAAATTAGAGACAATGACGTACCTACTTCAAAGAGCTGCGTGGGCATTAAATGAGATATGTGCAAATGCCCAAAACGGCCTCCAGGGAAGAAAACCTTCATAAATTAGAAAATACATGTGAACTGAAACAGAAACCATGCCTAGAAACTTCTTTGACATGAAGCATAGAAAAGCAAGGCAAGAGATATAAATAAACACGGGTAGAAAAAGTGAGGAGGTTCTGAGGTCCCCCGCAGGCACAATGTGCCTCTGTCGGAGAGGCAGGAGCGCGCGGTCACGCCACCTCTCTGTTACAGTGACCATCTCCGAGGCCTGCACGGCGCCCAGACGACAGTTTACCATCCTGTCGGTCACGCGCGTCCTTCGCTTTTGCTACCTAACATTCACAGCAGAGTCACATCACTCATCCCGAGTTTCCTGTCAGAATCGTCCCACACCAGGAGGTACATGAAGTCGTCATTTACCTCCAACTCCTTCCTTGTCTTTTTATTTTCTTTTTTCAGGGCCAGAGATTGAACACAGAGTTGCCCCGCGTCTTCTCGAGCCACGGAATGGACTATAACCACTATTCGGTGCTACTCAGCGCAGTAAAAGTAAGAAGTATGTAAGTGTACATGAGTACCTATATATTTTTAAAAATATTTTGAAAGCAAACATAAGAACTTTAATAAAGTATATCTTTTCCAGCAAAAATACACTGATTCAAGTAATAACAAGGGTTAGTGAGGACAAATATGCTTGGATATTTGTTTTTCATACTACTCAAAACTAAGAAATTTCTAAATTAAAGAATTTCGAAGAAAACGGCTTCGAAATGGCTTTACTATGTTTTTACATAGTAAAGCTTCTATACCCATCTTTCTCACATTTCTGAAACTCAAATCTGCCAATTCTCTGCTTAAAAAGCTGTTGGCATAACTATACAAATTAGTACTATTCTGAGGGTGAAATCTGGTATCTCAATTACAGCTCAAGTCATTTCTCCAAAGAAGTACAGAAATGGCTAGTAAGCACGTGAAAAGATCTCAACATCACTCCCTATTTGGGAATGAACACTGAAACTACAGAGGCAACTTCCTGACCCCAGGAGGAATGAATCAAAAGGCAGACAGTAACAAGTGCTGGTGAGGAAGCGGAGAAACAGAACTGTCCTGTGAAATGGTGCACTCTGAAGACCAGCTGCGCAGTTCCTCAAAAGGTTAAATTCAGAATTAGCACTGGCCAGCAGTTTCACTCCCAGGTGAATATCCAAGAGACCAAAACATACAGGCACACAGAAACCAGTACACACGTGTTCATAGCAGCATTATTCCTAATAGGCCAAGAGTAGAAATAATCCAAATGTTCATCATTTTGAACAATGAATCCTGATGAATGGATAAACAAAATATGGTATATCCATAAAATGAAATGTTACTTAGCCACTAAAAGAGACAAGATACGGATATAAGCTACAACATGGAGAAACCCTGAAAGCATGATGCTAAGTGAAAGAAATCAGACTGGTAAGGCTACATTTTATATAATTCTGTTTATATGAAAAGGATTATGTTTGTAAAAGGCCCAAAACAGGCAAATCCATAGAGACAGAAAGTACACTGGTAGTCGCCAGGGGAGAGGTGAGAGGGGGAAGAGGGAATGACTAAGGCTCCTCTTTGGGGGTGAAAATGTTCTGGAACAGACAGTGGTGTTGGCTACACTACCTTTCAAATACACAAAAAAATCACTTAGCTGTACCCTGTAAAAGGGTGAATTATGAAAAGAGAATTATATCTCAACCTAAAGATAAGTAAAGCCTAAGTACCTCTGCTGCCTTTCCCCACACCTGTGACAGGCACACAGACCAGCCAGGGCTGTCTCTTCAATCCCACCTGGACCCAGAAGTCGTCTGACCCCGGACCCCACATGGCCATTGTCACATGATGAGTTCACAAAGATGACTTATTTTGCCATCCTAAACTAAACACTCCAAACAAACTGGTAAGCCAGAAAAAAAAGACATTCTTAACCATAAGGGAAGGTGGTAGCTGAATGCACAAGAGGAACAGTCCGGGTAAAAGGCAGTGTGCATCCAGTCCTGGACCCTTACACCAATAACTCTGTGCATCGACTCATTCCAGAGGGAAGGGACGGATCTTCTCAGCCATCTCCTGGGACGTCCCTTCTCTTGTTTTTAAACCAACTCCTACTGGTCACATTCTTCTTTTTAAAAATTTCTGAACAAGAACTGTACGTATTTAAGGTATACACACCACACAGAAGGATTACCGTCATCAAGCTCATTAATGTATCTAGCTCTATACTACTACCACTTTGTGCTTCTGACTGGGGGTGCCTTCTCCAGGACCTTTCCTCCACTCTCCAAACCTGGTGCTCGCGTCCACTCCCTCCAGATGCCCTCTCTCAGCGCCCGTGCCTCAGAGCACCATGTCCTCTGCTGCCAGGCACAATCAGGCCCGTCCCAGCCCCTTCCAGCGTCTAGCTCTACCGCGCCTCTGCCACCTGACCCTTTGTGGGTTTCCGCCCAATTACAGGAGGTCGGGGTGTGTCGTGCTGCAGCACAAACCTTCAGAGTCACAGCTGTGCTCTGTCTTTCCGACCCTGACTTGGCCGCCCGAGGGACACCACTAGCACAGAGGACCGGGAGCCCTCGGGAGGTGCCTTCGATGCCTCTCTCTCGCACAGTGGACGACGCTGGGCAGACGTCTGCATCAATTACACTGCAGGCAGAAAGGCGCCACTCATCGCATCGTGGACATTGTGAAGTCACCTTGTTCCTAAACACAAAAGTTTTGAAGACAAGAGTTCTGGACAGTTGGCAATGGCAGCTTTTAAGAATAAACTTTTGCTGGGTGTGGTGGTGCACACCTGTAATCCCAGCACTCAGGAGACAGAGGTAGGAGGATTGCCGAGAGTTTGAGGCCAGCCTGGGGAACATAGTAAACTCAAGGTCAGCCTGAACTATACAGCAAGACTCTGTCTCAAAACACTAAACAAACAAACAAACAAACAAACAAACAAACAAACAAACTTTTGCCATTTATTCTCACTTGCATATGTTTGCTCTGGAAATTAGACAAGAAAAATCCTCCTCTGGCAAATCTCAGTTCATCTGCTCTAACAAAAAGCAAAATGAAACTGAAATCTATAATAATGAAAAGATTTCTTATGGTTATGTTTGCACATTACCTTAGGATAACCTAGAAGCATATAATAGGCAGTAATTTCCTAATTTTTTAAAATTAATGTGATAAAATAATGTATAACAGCTACAACTATTATTATCTACTAAATGTCATATATTGTACTATGTATGTGCTTTGTATTTCTTTATTCCTCACAACAATACCATAGGAAAATATTCTTTTTTTTTTTGGTGCCGGGGATCAAACTCAGGGCCTGGTGCTGCTAGACAAGCACTCTAACCACTGAGCTAAATCCCCAGTCCCGGAAAATATTCTTTTACCAGAGAAGATGAACAACTGGGCTATTACAGATGACACAACGTGCCCAGGGCCATAAAGCTAGCACCACCACTAAAACAAAGACTTAAATCCATGCTTTCCCACCTAGCCTCTGCCTGTATTTTCTACAGAGCTAGTTCATTTAAATGTCAATTCACTTCAATTAAATACAGACCATGTTGAGCAAAGCATTCAATACCTTTTCAAAATATTTAATGAATGAATTTGAATGGCAGTTTTTAATGTTTTCAAGTGGAGTGAAGAAAAAACTATGGTTTCTAATTTAACCAATTTTTTTTTTAGTACCAAAAATAACAAATTGCCAGATATAAACATCTACGTTTACAAAAAAAAAAAAAAAAACCATTGAGAAGAAACCAAAGGGAATTAACTGTTAGCATATAAGCTTGAATGACATTTCCACTGAGGGTCTATTTGTACACTTTGTACTCGGGCATTTTGCAATCCATGACCTCACCAAGGGGGCTCAGAACAGGGAATTTTAGACTTCAAGGGTCCCGAGACACTCCAATTTCAACCCCATCTGTTACAGACCAAGCTGGCTCAGGCGGTTCAGCAGGGTGCCTGAATTCACGGTTGATGCCGGCCGACACAGCCTGTATGGAACTCCTGGTTCCAAGGGCCACCACCCAACACCGCTGTCAACTGTCTGAAGTAATGGGAATCCGCCAGCGACACTTCTTTTCATAATGAGTCCACCTTACCCCACAATCACTACTGTATAGTATATGAAAACAGATCTAAAATTAAGTTTTTTAAGATGCTACTTCTGGCCATAAGTGAAATTAAAATCTATCACTAGTCAATGTCAAAAAATTAATTGACAAAATCAAATCAAACAACTCCATGTCCATTAGGAAGAGGAGACTGCTCAGGTGAGCCCAGGCCTGCAAACAGAAAGCTGCCAGTCACAACCGCACACGCGCCCGTGTCCTTCTGCATTACGGGAACCCCCTCCAGCTCCTTATTCCTCTGCCATTTCCTGTTGCACAAGGACAAGCAATGGACAGACTGTCGCCAGTGTTTCCACCAATTACACCACAGGCTAGGCGGCTTCGATTACCACATACTGGACATTTTGAAGTGGCCCCATTTCCTTTGTTCAAATAATGTATCTAAATGCCTCAATGAAGGAACAAATTTTACTCAGATCTTCAAAAGAATTAAGAGATACTAGAAATGCAAGAATCTGAATTGCATCACTTTGTTTCAAAAATTCTCTCATGACTTGCCAACTTCCCTTTATGCCTTCTTACCCTTGGCATTATGTCTAGGTACCAAAGAAACCTCACAACCTCTAAGCAGTTTCCAACACAAAACATGCTAAAAAGGAAGGTCACACTCTCGCTCCCAAAGGGTTTGGAAGTACCACCGAAAATTGGCAGCGTGGGGAATGAAAAAGATGACAGGTAGAAATAAACACTCAAGGGCAGAAGTCCCAATCCTCTGTCCTCCTCTGTCTTCTTGGGAAAGCTTTCCTCGCCTGCAGCAAAGACAGGCATCTGGGGCATAGTCGCTTAGATCTTTGGCTGCTGTGACGAGCCACCCCTCCACCTCCACCCCACCCCGGTTTTCTCCAGCCGAGCCCTGCCCACCCCATGCTGGGACTGAACCTGTGCATAGAGTTCTACTCCCAGCCGGGGTCTCACTAAGTCACCTGGACTGGGCTCAAATTTCTGACCCTCCTTCCACAGCCCCTACATACCACCATGTCCAGCTCCTTATTTTTCCTCATTCTTGATTTCTCTTGGTTGTATCTGAAGTTGTAACTATTTCATTGAAATTCTCTCCTCCCTTGTCTTCTGTCCATATATATTTTAATTTTCCTACTTCTTTAAGTTCTATTTTTTACTGATTTGTCCTCCTCACTCCTAAAAACAAGATTGGCCACCCCCTACCAGTGGTGGCCAATCAATGGCACAGTGATGCACCAGGCTGTTTGTATCACCGAAGGCTCTAAAAGGTTTCCCATCACTGCCTAGACCAAGGTTGTGCTAGGTCCAGGGCAGGACTGACTCTCCCATCCTTCTACATCTCTTTTTTAGAATTAATTCACTGCTTTGGTGGCAGTTAGCACTTCTCAGGGAGTGACATACATCTCTATGCATAAAGCAAAATCATGGTCTGAAACTGCAATCTCCTGGCCTTCAGCTATCATGCCTGGCTAAAGGGAAGAACTCAAACTTTCAGACAGGAAGCAAAGAGAAAAGCCAAGGTACTTTAGGACATGGGAAGAAAGCATTACTTAAACTGTGCCACGAATGCGCATACCTCCACAGGACAACACTTTGCAATACCTTATCCGTTTTCCTGCAGTTGAAATAAGTAACTTTTACTTCCCCAAAGAATTCATCCTTTCTTTTACATAGCTCCCTGGAGTCCAGCAGAGCACCCGCTTTGCTCTGGGCTTCAGGCTGGCTGTCACCTTAGCTTTCTGCATGGGCAACTTCCAGTAGTGGACTGATGCAGCTTGAGACGAGTGAGAAGCCCTGTCTACCATGTGCAGAAGGGATCTGAGGAGCCTCACTGGGCTGTCAACTGAAGTCTTACGACATTAGCAGGTAGTCTACCAGCATGGGCAGCAGAAAGGTAACAGCTACCTCAAGCTTTGGGGACACATCCTGGAGAAATCTTGGAATCCCTGAGTTCTGAGAGAAGACATGGTTTTTGAAGGAGTCCAGATCTGCGAGTGTCCTCCCACCTCACAACAGAGACACCTAATAAGCCAGGCACCATGGCACATGCCTGTAATCCTAGCACTCTGGGAGGGTAAGATCCAGGGCTGTAGGTTCCAGTCCTGCCTGAGTGATCACAGCTGGGGATATAGCTCAGTACAAGGCCCTGGGTTCAATCTCCAGTAAAACACACACATACAGTTCAGAACATCTAAAATAACGATGGCAATGAAAAAAAACTAATAATGAGTAGAACCTTGGGTATTATGATTTACACTGGTCAAAGTGTTAGATCTATTTGAAGTACAGTATAGACAGCACAAGGAGTTTCCTGGTTAGCTCCGCATTAATCAGTAGGTCTTTATGTTAAAAGTTCCTTTCAGATCATCAGCACCTACTTCAAGAACCTATACTCAAACAAGATGGAAAACACTGAAGAAATGGACAGATTCTTAGGAACATATGAACTACCAAAACTGAATCAAGAAGAGATAAATATTCTAAATAACCTAGTATCAGCCATTGAAATTGAAGAGGTAATTAAAAACCTACCAACAAAGAAAAGCCCAGGTCCTGACGGTTTCACAGCTGAATTCTACAAGAAATTCAGAGATGATCTAATACCACTATCCTCAAACTCGTTAATGAAATTGAAAAGGAAGCAGTACTTCCAAAATCATTCCTGGAAGGAAGTATTAACCTGATACTAAAACCAGAAAAAAATCCCAGCAAAAAAGAGAACTACAGACCAATTTCTCTAATGAACATAGATGCAAAAATTTTCAGTAAGATACTAGCAAACAGAATGCAACGGATTATCAAGAAGATTATACACTATGACCAAGTAGGATTCATCCCAGGGATGCAGGGATGGTTCAACATACGCAAATCAATACATGTAATACACCATATCAACAGAATCAAGGACAAAAACCACATGATCATTTCAATAGATGCAGAAAAAGCATTTGATAAAATCCAACACCCATTCATGATAAAAATCCTACAGAAATTAGGAATAGATGGTCCATATCTATATCTGATAAAAGCCATCTATGACAAACCAATGGCCAACATCACACTAAATGGTCAGAAACTTGAAGCTTTCACACTAAAATCTGGAACAAGACAAGGCTGTCCACTATCACCACTATTATTCAATATTGTTCTAGAAACATTAGCCAGAGCAATCAGGCAAGAGAAAGAAAGAAAAGGGATAAAGATAGGAAAGGAAGAAGTTAAACTATCATTATTTGCAGATGACATGATACTCTACATAGAAGACCCCAAGAATTCCACCAAAAAACTTCTAGATTTAATAACTAAATTCAGTTGCATAGTTGGATATAAAGTCAACACCCAAAAGTCAATAGCATTCCTATATACTAATAACAAACTCACTGAGAAAGAAATAACAGAAGATATTCCGTTCACAACTGCATCCAAAAAAGTGAAATACTTAGGAATCTATCTAAAAAAACAAGTAAAAGACCTTTTCATTGAAAACTACAGTACTCTAAAAAAGAAAATTGAAAGGGATCTCAGACAATGGAAAGACATCCCATGTTCGTGGGTAGGAAGAACCAACATAGCGAAAATGGCCATACTTCCTAAATTACTATACAGATTTAATGCAATTCCAATCAAAATTCCAATAACATACTTCACAGAATTAGAAAAGGCAATCATGAAATTTATCTGGAACCAGAAGAGACCAAGAAGAGCAAAAACAATTCTGGGCAACAGGAATAAGGCAGGGGGCATCACAGTCCTCGACTAGAAATTATATTATAAAGCTTCTGTGATAAAAACAGCATGGTACTGGCACGAAGACAGACCCGAGGACCAATGGAACAGGCTAGAAGATGCAGAAATAACTCCAAACACACTCAAATATCTCATCTTCGACAAAGGAGCCAAACACCCCCACTGGAAGAAAGATAGCTTCCTTAATAAATGGTGCTGGAAAATTGGCTTACCACATGCCAAAAACTAAAACTAGATACATGTCTCTCACCATGTACTAAACTAAGATCGAAGTGGATCAAAGACCTAAACATAAAAACAGAAACACTAAATCTCCTGGAGAATAAAATAGGAAGAACTCTCGAAGACATAGGGGTTGGAAAAAATTTATGAACAGAACTCAGACTGCACGGGAAACAATACAAAGAATCAATGCTTGGGACATCCTATTAAGAGGCTTTTGTACAGCAAAAGAAATTACTAATAGAGTGGGACGAAAAATCACAGACTGGGAGAAAATTTTTGCCAGCCGTCCCTCAGACAAAGGTCTAATATCTAGAATACATAAAAAACTCAAAAAAAAAAAATCAAACCCCCCAAATTTAAAGACCCTATCCAAAAATGGGCATCTGAAATGAATAAACATTTCTCAAAGAAATAAAAACAGCAAATAAATATATGAAAAAATGTTCAACATCATTGGTCATTCAAGAGATGCAGATCAAAATAACACTAAGATACCATCTCACTCCAGAAAGAATAGCTATTATCAAGAAATCAACCAATAACAAGTGCTGGCGGGGCTGCGGGGAAAAAGGAACCCTCCTCCACTGTTGGTGGGAATGTAGACTGGTCCAACCACTGTGGAAATCACTGTAGAGATTCTTCAGAAAACTACAACTAGAGGTTTCATTTGACCCGGCTATTCCTCTGCTGGGTATCTTCCCAGAAGAATTAAAATCATCATATCACAGTGATATATGCACAACCATGTTCATAGCAGCACAATTTATACTAGCTAAGTCTTGGAAACAACCTAAATGCCCAGCAACTGATGAATGGTTAAAGAAGATGTGGTTTTTCTACACAATGGAGTACTATACCGCCATAAAGAAGGATAAACTAGAATCATATGTATGTAAATGGATGTTCCTTGAGAACATACTATTAAGTGAAATAAATCAGACACTTATCAGTACACATCGAATTGTTTCTCTGATATGAGAAACCATAAGTGTAAATAAGGACAAAAGGGTATAACAGGTATTATGCAAAAAAAAAAAAAAAAGATAATATTCAAAAGAGAGGAGAACTAGATAGGGAAAAGGGGGATAAAGAAGGAAGGTTAAAAGGAAAGTAGGATGAAAGGTAAAAAAATGGAAAACTGTAAATAAACTTGCTGCAAATAGAGAGAGGTGGGTGAATGGAAGGGAGGGGAGGGCAAGAGAAGGGAAAACCAAGATACATCATGTACAGGTACAAAATAACCATGTTGATTATGATCATTATGTATACAATGTACCAATACATGTTCTTGGTAAAAATAAAAATTAAACACGTAAAAAAAAAAACTTCCTTTCAAGGAAGGCCTCCCCCATCTAAAATTTCTACTCAATGACATTTCATTTCATCCCCCTTTCTCAACTTTTTTTTTTTTTGCAATGATCAAATTCAAGCTCTTGTGCATGTTAAATAAACGCTCTACCACTGAGCCATGTTTCTAGCCCCCCTGCCTCACTTTACTTTTTAATTCTTAGCACTTATTACCATCTTACACACTATCCCGGTTTTACTTTCTACCATTTGCTGTCTGTAAGATCTACGAGCAAAGGACTTCATCTGTGCTCCCCAGTGACTCCCCACACCTACGATGCAGGCTGGCCAGAACGACACTGCTCACAGGCACACACGATTCTGAGCCATATTCTACCTGGGTGAGTCATAAGTTTGCAGACAGAGAGGCAGAACACTCATAATGCTCACACATTGCCAGGGAATAAAACACAATACTCCAACTTGGAAGGAAAAAAAACAAAACAATGCATGTTCAAGATACACATTTGGTAAAATATGGAAAAACAAAACCGGCTACGAAAATACCACCTATAATCTCATCGCTAAAGGATAACCACAATTAATTACCTGTCAGGTTTCCTTCTTTCTTTTATAAATATTTAACAAAGTTGAAATCATACTGAACATATAATGTTAGGTTCTGAATTTGTTCATTTATCATTCAAAGCATAATCTCCCTAATACCCCTTGGTTTTCACTGGCAGGAAGACTTAAACTAAGAGAAATTTACCATGGAATCTTGTACCAACCCTTCAAATCTCAAAGCTGGGCTACAGATGCATTTTAGTTCAAAGATGACACAGATGAGCCAGGTGTGGTGGCGTACACCTGTAATTCCAACACTCAAGAGGCTGAAGCAGGGCTGGGGATTTAGCTCAGTGGTTAGAGTGCTTGCCTTGCAAGCACAAGGCCCTGAGTTTGATCCCCGGTACCAAAAAAAAAAAAAAAAAAAAAAAAAAGGAGGCTGAAGCAGGAGGACTGCTTTGAGGCCAACCTGGGCTACATAGCAAGTTCAAGACCAGCCCTGTCTCAAAAAAAATAACAACAAAAAAGATGACACAGATGTTCAAAACTTACTGTAATCATGAGTGCACATTGCCCGGCCTCCTTTGGCCTGAGCAGCAGCCTGACTGAGCTGCAGTGTGACTGAGTTCTAAGCAGATGTGCAATGCTTACAGGTGCAGTCTTAGCCAGCCGGCCTCCTGGCTTTCTTACCAGCAGCTGGATGCTGCCAGCACTGTGGTCTGCAGGGACAGCAGAGGCACAAGAGAAAAGAAGGCACCTGAATCTCTGAACTCAAAGGAGAAGTGTTACCACAAATATCCACTTTGGTTTTTTTTTTTTTAAATTTTTTTTTATTATTTTTACCAAGAACATGTATTGGTACATTGTATACACAATGATCATAATCAACATGGTTATTTTGTACCTGTACATGATACATCTTGGTTTCCCCCCCCTCTTACCCCCTTCCTCTCCCCTCCCTTCCATTCACCCACCCCTCCCTATTTGCAACAAGTGTAGCTACACTTTACCATTTTTTCCCCTTTCATCTTACTTTTTTTTTAACCTTCTTTATCCCCCTTTTCCCTATCTAGTTCTCTCTTTTGAATACTCTCTCTCTTTTTTCTTTTTTAAACAAAATATCTATTCTACCCCTTTGTCCTTATTTACACTTATGGTTTCTCATATCAGAGAAACAGTTCGATGTGTACTAATAAGTGTCTGATTTATTTCACTTAATAGTATGTTCTCCAGGAACATCCATTTATATACAAATGACTCTAGTTTATCCTTTTTTATGGCGGTGTAGTACTCCATTGTGTAGAAAAACCACATCTTCTTTAGCAAGAAATAAACTTCTGTTGTATCTGAGCCATCACAACCGTGAAGTCTATTCACAGTTGCATCTTAGCCCGCCCTGCCTGAGTCAACTCTCAAAGCCTTTACTTTCTCTGAAAGAATGAGAAAGCGTGTAAGTTAGTAGGATGAAGTAGCTGAGTAATCTGTGAAACTGTTCATTTACCAAACATACTGTTTACTCTGTCAGGCGTTATTCTAGGCATTGCAGCTGGTTAGTGGGCTTTCTTTTATCATAACAGTGTGTCTGAGATAAATCAATTACAAAGGTTTATTCTGGCTCACAGTTTTGGAGGTTTCAGGGCGTGACTGGTTGGCCCTGTTGCTCAAATCTGTCATGGCCTGATACGTCAAGGCAGAAGCATGTAGCGGAGCAGAACCACACACTTCAAGGCCAGGAAGCAAAAGAGAAACCCTGCACAGGTTAGGGTCCCTCAAGCCCCCCGAGGGCCCACTCCCAGGGACCCAAAGACCCCCACCAGGCCCGACCTTCCAACGTCCCACCATCTCCCTATAGCACCACTCCAGGCACCTGGCCTTCAACACGAGCTTTGGGGAGTATCCAAGATGCAAAATACAGCAGGAGTGACGTTCAAATGTGCTCAAGTTCCTTTTTTTTTTTCCCCACTAAAGATGTGCAAGACAGGGAATCTCTCTCCCCAGCCTTACTTCCACTTCTATAACCCAGGGGCCCTTACCAGTGTCCACCAGTTGGCTTATGGATCTCAAGTGCTCTGCGGTTCCTGGGGCCTCTAACGCTTCCTGCTCTGGCAGACTGGAAATGGGGGTGGGGGCGGGGTTCTAGTGTCTGGCCCAAGTGGCATGCACTAAGAGAACTGGCAGGCCCAGCTGTCTAGGGGCACACGCAGAGCAGGCAAACTAGGGGGAAATGGGGCTGTTCACACATGCTCATATCCAGTGTCCACAATATGGATGGAGTTAAATTTTGTAGCTGTCAAATCACTGGGCTTTGTTAATGCCTTGCCAAAAAACACAGCCCTCATTTCCAACAGGCAAGTAAGAAACTACATTTGGCCCACTTCCAGGATTTCTCTCTTTTGGCAGGATGCTGCTGGTGGAAAGGAAGTGTGGGGCCAGACCCAAGGAAGCACTGTACAGCATACCTTACTGCCCAGTGAAGCTGAATAAGCCCAATCCCCATCCACATTTCCTGCTGCCCAAGGGACCAGTTGTATTTCTTACTGAAAAGAAAGGCTGCCCAAAGGACTGCGGCAGGGCAGAGGGGGACGCTCTAATTTATATTGTATAATTTCGAAGTGAAATGCGTAGCAGAATAACCCCTGACTGTAACTTGTGAGACAGAAAGGGAACACAACATTTTCTTGAAATGTCTTACCTCATTATTTCAGCAAAAAAAGTCATATATCTCAATGCTCTAGTCAAAAATGTGTGGTTTTAAAATAAGTACTCCTAACCCATTTTATAATTCCCGTTAAAAAAAAAAAAGCAGCAATTGATGGCAGAATATGTTTAAAAGCAGCAACAAGAATCTACCAGCGTTGTTATTTAGAGGAGATGCAGCTCAAGGTGGCAGGCACAGAGGAAGCGCAACCAGCCAAGGGTTCCTGCTAAGCAGGCTCTTAACTGAAGGAGCACAGAGGGCAGGTGAAGGCCAGCTCAGATACTGACTCTGCATGACACTGGGCAGCTCCTCCATTACGCTCTGCCCCTGCGTGGATGTGCAGCACAGGAAGTCAGGTCAAACACCCGGAAAATGACCCTGTGGCACTGTCAACAAACAGCAATCCCTGCCGGCCCTGGAATAGCAGCTGTGGTGCCTTCCTTCAAACGCCAGCTGAGTGCCCACTGTGTGAAGGACTAACCGCAAAGGAAACAGGATTCCAAAGGAGAACATACGTGTGGGCTGAGCATCCCTTACCCAACATGCCTGGGCCCATGAGCATTTCAGATTTTGGGGACTTTGGGATTTGGGAATATCTGCACAGACTACCATTTGTGCATCCCTAATCTGACAATCTGATACTGTGTGAGAGTCAGGTCAGTGCTCAAAAAGTTTTGAATTTTGGAACATCTTGGATTTTGGACTGTTGGACTGGGGGACAGTCAGTGTGGTAAAGTAGAGAAGAATATTCAATCATCCTCTAATATCATCTTAGTCATTAACTAGCATAAAGATTTTTAAATTTATTTAAGTCCCAAATAAACTTTAAGGCCCTTTGCTTCCTAGGCTGTGCAATGAAAATGCTGAATTAGAGAAGGCATATGGCTTTATAACAATTCTATCTCTTTCTCATCCACTCGCCAGAAATCCCCTCCAATCCTAACTGTTCATGCTAACGCACGACACTTTTGACGCTTTTCACTGCATCTAAGGATTAAAAACACAGAGATTACAGAATTGCACCAGGACTCTATTCCCAAGGTGTTTAAGCAGGCACATAGGAACTCTAACGAAATTAACCTCCTGGCTTTACCTCAGTTAAGAATGTATCCCAACCTGTGAGCACATTCACCCACTGACAGCAACCACAGTGACAACAAAGCGAACTCACTGGACTCAACTCCATCTCCTGGGCTGTGCATCTGCGCCCCTCACCACAACGCCCACCCCGGGCGCAGCACATGCTCCTTTCTCATCTGCCTCTTGGTCAGCCCAAATCTGAATGACAGATGTAAATAACACTCAAGAGTCTCTCTGCCAGCTTGAATCCTTAACCAGAGAAAACGACCAGGGATCACAGACGACCACCAAAATAAGAAGTGAGGTAGTCACAGTCTAGAGGCCAAGGGCTAATCATTTGTCATCATCCATTTTTACATTTCTCAAGACCCATGTGCCCTGGGGAACCCGTCTGCTGTTCATAAGGCAAACAAAACAGTTAAAGTAAATACAAAAATCCCAAAAAATTACTTATTTTTTGCATCAAAGAAACCACACAGAGTTTGAGAGAAACTGCAGGGAACTAAAAAGCACCTGCCTTGTTTCTGTTCAGTTCTCTATCACATTTGAGTTGTAAGAGCAGAGTTGTAAAATGGGTCATATTTAGGCTGCTACTGGTACCAAGAACTTCAGCTCAGGCTCAGAAGTACAAGCATGCATCCTGAGCACACAGGGAGGCTGAGGCAGGAGGATAGCAAGCCCACGCAAAGCCTGCACAACACAAAGACTTAGTGAAACTGTTTCAAAATCTTAAAAAAGGACTGGGGATATAGCTCAATGTGAAAGTTCTGGCTCCAATCCTCAGTACTGCTAAATAAACAAACAAACAGATAAATAATTCATTAGCTACCTATTAGCCTTTATACTTAAGACACTAACAAGGGCTGACACCATGGTGCTCACCATATGGCAGGCCTGGTCCCAGGCCGTTTACAAGAGTAAGCTGTCTAACCCTCACAAAAACCTCTCTGAGGCAGATACTGTACTTCTGCCACTGAGTAAAAGAGGAAACTGAGGCTCAGAAGGATTAAGTAACTTGTCCAAGGCCATGTGACTAGTTAGACGCAGTGTGCCTCTCAAGTTCACACACAGAACCAGGGGACCAAACAAGACAAGGACCGCACACAAATCTTCCCATACGCTGAGCCCTTACCACCCCCTCGGCTCACCGCTGCACACTCCAGTCACTCTCGGTGAAGGCCGTGTGCCTTCCCCGACAACACGCCAGCTGCGGATGCACTCTTTCTGGAAACCTTCCTGCATCCTCCCCGGGGCTCGCAGTCCCACCTTGGCCTGCCTCTTCCTCAGGGGTTCTCACTAAGAATCCCATTTTCTCCTTCACATTTGAGCTTGTCTTTTCTGCCTCTTGCCCTCAGCCTGTAAACATACTCATGGGTACTACCTGTGAAATAATCATAATGATAAAAGAAAGCAAAAACATAAAAATCCCTTTTGCTCTTCATTCATTTTTTAATTGAACTGAATTCTGACCACTATCTCACTTTGTAACCCTGGGTAAACTGCTCCAAAAGGCTTCAATTCCAGTATCTAAATAACGAGAGTACTGGACCAGAGAGTCTCTAAGGTCCTTCCAACTCCAACATTCTATGGTCTTTAATTTAAAGAAGATTTCTGAGAGTGTTTGTACCAGAACTCAAAGCAGTTTCTTCCCTGTCCCTGAAGCCCCACAGTTAATCTTCTTCTAAGACCATCGGGCTGTTCCCTACTCTCATTGCATCTCTCTGTAGCGCTCCATGAACTTCCCACTGAGTCTTCAGTAGCTGCTCAGAGATGCTCGGCTGGCTACAAGGCCAAGGTACACTACAAGCCACTGTGGAAATCAGTGTGGAGATTCCTCAAAAAACTAAACACAGAAATTCCATTTGACAAAACATTTCTCTTCTAGGAGGTATCTTCTCAAAAATGTTAAAGACATTTTACTACAGTGATACGTGCACACCCATGTTTACAGCAGCACAATTCATAATAGCTAAATCTTGGAAGTAGCCAATACATCCATCAACAAGTAAATGGATAAAGAAAATGTGGTATTTATACACAATGAAATATTACTGCTGTAAAAAAGAATAAATTTGAGTCATTCGTAGGAAAACAGATGCACCTCAAGACCATATTATTAAGTGAAATAAGATACACAAGCATCAATATCACATAGTTTATCTAATATGAGAAACCCAAAGTATAAACCCATTAAAGAGAAAAATAAAAGATGAATAACAGGTACACAGAGATAGAGTCTTTGCAAATAGGAAGGGGACCAAAAAATGGAGGGAGAGAAATGGGGTGTAAAAATAATTCAGATGTGTTAATGTACATGTTTCAACTTCTGTGATCGATGTAATTATTATGCACTGCAAACATGTACTAATAAAAATAAAAAAAATTTAAAGGATGTCACAAGACTCTGATGGTGACAGGAACCCCCTTCATTCTTTTTCCTCCCCCTCACATGTACAAATTCATAAATATAAACTTTTAATTCAAAGGCATTATCCAAATTTAACACTAGGAAAGCATAGCTATCTTTGACTTTCTTTCATCTGATTCAGAAATGCTTATAGCCATGTTTTCTCTTCATTCAAAGGGAAATGATCACAGTAGCTATAACTTTTGGATGTCTAGGTCACCCACACCCTCCATTTCCACTTAATGCATAATCTCCATGGTTACTAAATTCCCGTACTTGTCAACACATCCAGCATTATGCTATTTCCTCACATTTCTAATCAAATTTCCAGGAAACATCTGGAATAATATCAGAGAATTGGTGTTTGATCGAAACTACATCCTTCGCTTCATTCATTTGGAAGTGACGGATTTCAACCCTTAGGTTTACCCTGAGTACGGTTGTGTACCTTTCAGTGTCTTGCTAACACCAGCAGAGACACAGTGGACTTATTAACTCACCAATGGAAACTCTGAAACAGCATTCACATCCTCTCCCCTGACAAGAGTTACTGAGGCTCTGTTTTGCAATAATCCTAGTTAAATACAGGTTGAATATCTGTTATTCAAAATACCTGGGATCAGAAGTGTTTCAGATTTTTGGAATATTTGCATTTACATAATGAGGTATCTTTGGGATGGGACCAAAGTGTAAACCCAAAATTTATTTATGTTTCAAATAAACTCTATGTACACAGCCTGAAGGTAACTTTACACAATATTTTTAGTCTACCTGCAATTCATCACAGGAGGGCAGGTGCAGAATTTTTCACTTGTGGCATCATGTTGGCACTCAAATTTTGGATTCTGGAGTATTTCAGGTTTTGGTATTTTGGAATTAGGGACCTTTGATTTGTACTGACTACTCAAAGTCAATCCCAAAGATCCTCAAACAGAATTTTAAACTCAGTTTAATATCATAAAGTGAAAGCTCCAGAACACAGGTTTTCAACTCTGGCTACACACTGGAAGCATCTAGAGCAGTGTCTTAAATACCAGTGCCCAGCTTCCTCTTCCTTCTCTCACTGCCTACAAGGATTTTAATCTGACTGGCTGGGAGTGAAATCTAAGCTTCGGTATTTTCTGAAAAGCACCTTAGCCATACTGCATGGATTAAGGAATCACTGTGTATTAGGTATAACAGCATTATTATGCTGTTACAGGCTATGTTAAAGGAGTTCTATGTTAGCAGGAAAGCTGGTGAAATTTAAATGAAGCCTCCATTTAGTTTACAGTATTGTACCAATGCTGATTTCCTAGTTTTGATCAACTGTCCTAAGGTTACATAAAATACTGACTTTGGGAAGAGCTTCATGGGGAAATACTCACGTACTCTCTGAATTATTCTTCTGACATTTTTCTCAGTCTAAAATTAATTCAAATTAAAAAGTTGTTTCTAATATTAAACACTTATTTTAAAATTAAATTTGTTTTTTAACTAATACATAAAACAAAAACCACACATATTGAGGTCATGATGTTTCAATGTATGTGTACACTGTATAGTGTTTAAATCATCTATCTCCAAAAAAGGTTTTATTTTAGAGAATCTTTACTTTAAAAAATACACATCTAAATATTTATGAATGAAATAACACTATAAAACAGACTAATCAGAAAGGTGGCAGAGAGTAAGTGAGGTTTGGATGACACAGGAATGCTCACAAACTGATGAGTACAGTAATGAGATAACAAGTAAATGAAATCTCACTGTATTAGTCAGTCTTCTTCAGGGTATGTATAAAATTTTCCATCACCTATATTGGAGCGACAAAATCTCAGGTCATCTTAACAAGCACCTAGGACCAAGAAATGCCTCTCTGAAGTCTTGACAATGCTGTGTAACGAGGAGCTCTGTTTGCTATTACCAGCTACCTGACACTTTACCCAGCTCTCTGTATCACACTTTCTTAAACTGCAAAACTAGATATGGATTACAGGACCTTTAAAAAAAAAAAAAAGGCAATTTATTATTCTAAAACCTTCTGAAAGCTAATGTCAGAGTTAACTTCTAGCAGAATAGTTAAAAATGGTAAACTCTTATGTCTGCAAGAACATCTCCAAATTAATGTACCAAAAAATTTTACTTCTACGGGATATTAGTAGACATTACCTAAGATAAGGGTTCTGAGGTCAAATAAGTTTGAAAAGTGCTAGTTCTTTTATGTAAGATACCTAAGAATTTTAAACGATATGCATTATACCTAAGGAATAGTAATAGGATGTGGAAAAAGCTTGACCTTCTTTACTTGGGACTGGTTTTTATGGAAGTTATTTTGGAAAATAGTGCTTTAGACCTATGGTTCCTAAATCCTACTTAATGAAGAGTGGCATTAGTATTATTTGGTAAATTTACAAAACAATTATTCAAAGACCACACCCTATACCTATTGTGGGGAGAGAATTCAGTATTCAAACAAAAATACCTGAGTGATTTCGGCATGGTGGCACATGCCTGTAATCCCAGCACTCTCGGAAGCTATATCAGGAAGATCACAAGTTCAAATCCACCCTGGAGGGTTTAGTAAGACCCTATTTTAAAGTTTGAAAAAAAAAAAGGTGGGGTGGGGGGTTGGGACTCCTTGAGCATGCAACTGAGTGCAAAGGTCCTGGCTTCAATCTCCAGTACCATAAAAAAAAAAAAAACTTATTGCTGATATATAGTAGGATTTGGGATTTAGAGTTCTACAGACCATAACACAGAAAAGTTAAATTTTTAATATTCAAAAGACCACATCAATTCCAAACCATATGAAAGGTCTTATTTAATAGTTATCAAATACTAGTATTTAATCCATGAGAGAAGACTACCTAAGTACATAAAAAATTTTATAAAAGTACTAAAACGTTAGAAGCATTGGGTCAATTTAAATCTGTTACTGTAACTAATGACTACTTCAGAATTTCAAGGATAAATGATCTCTATGATTAAATGAAAAGTAATTTGTGGTTCTGTGTGTTTCTCTATGTCCATTTTCTTTCACCAGTTAATGACTCAGGGCCATTCTGTTAAATTCAGCGAGTGCCATCCGCACACATGGCTTCTCCAAGACAGAGCTCCTGACCTTTCCTTTATATCACACTACCTCAAGCACCAGGAAAACCTGACTGGCAACTTTGGAAAATGTATTTATTCATACCTTGATGTTCCCAGAACTATGCCCTTCAGTGACTTGGTCAGTGATAAATTTCAGTGCTTAAAAAAGCACTGTTGTCTCCAAACAACATTTGTAGCAAGTTCTGTAGTTCACTAAGTATTTTCAAATGAATTATATACTGTGTTAAGCAGGCGTAATTATTTCCATGCAACCAGTAAGAACCATTGAGCTTTTCGTGTGTTAGTGCAGTGAAAAACGTAACTGAGGGAGAAGTCAAAGTTCCTGTTTTCAAAGTAATGATAACCTACTAGGAAAGAAAATATAAATTACATACAAGAAACAGCTAAAGTCACCTCAAAGCAGTAATGTTAGCTGAGCAAATTAGCATGCCAGGACACATACTAACAACAGCTAATACTTACTGAGCAACTTCACTGTCACTCAACCCTGGGGATAGGTTACTACTATTAGCCTCACTGTTCATGACTAAACTGAGACAAAAAGAAGTTAAGCTACTTGCCCAACCAAATCAGTAGTGAGCCAGGATTTAAACTCCAGGTTGGTCTAGCTCTGTGGACCACTCTTTCATCATTTTACCACTAGGAAAGAATCTCTCCAAACCAGTGGAGACAAACATCACATCTAAGATGGAAAACGACTGCTTTCCATAAAGCTGGGATCACAGGCTACCCTGCCCTGCAAGAAAGGAATCGGAAGTCACAGAGATTCCCGACAGCCCAGCCGGGCTCTGTCCCCACAGTACGTTACCTCCTTGATTCGTTTAACCAAAGCATTCTGATCAAAAGCAACGGCCTCCGCACACTGGTGCAGGTGATCCTGGTATCGGAGGCAGAGCTGCAACACCTGCTGAGAATCCAGTTTCTCCAACTTGGTATTTGTTGGGGAAGTCTGACCACTCAAGAGCCCTTCAACAGAGAAAAAGAGAATGAAATGAAATGGAAGTTTCTGCTAACAAATTTATGAGTAAAACTAGTATAATGAGTTCATTGAAGGGAGGAGAAGAAATTTAACTCTGTGTCTTTTGCTGTAAGCTAATCATTCCAACTGTCACTTACGGAGCATCTTTCACCTGCCAACCACTCCTGCCAATTGCAGCGTTCCTGTGCGTTATTTTTCATACTCATACATCCTGGCAAACAAGGCTCTGCTGGCCTCAGATGAGGAAGTGAAGATGCAGAGAGACTGAGCAGCACTCAAAGTCGTGGAACTAGTAAATTGTTTCTCCAAGATAAAGCTCCTGACATTATCATACTACCGGTGGTACCTCCAGGTATTAGGAATGTAAGTCCCATTCTTGACTAGGAGATCTATTTATTTAACTTCTTTTAATAATTAAAATAGTTGTCTGAAAAACTGAGAATAAAATGTGTAAGGAAACTAAGAGATTCTAAGATGAAAAAATTTAATAAGCAAATGGGCTGTCAATTAACATGACCAAACTCTCATTCCTTTCACTTTCTTTCAACATCATTTTAGTAACATAACTATTAAACTCCTCTGAATTTAATATAGAACAATACATTTTCAATGCTTTTAATATATAATTACCTGACTTTTCTTTCTAGAACAAAGTAAAATTACTAGCATTTACAGAAGAAGAATCAAGCCAGGTGCATTGGTGTACATCTGTAATCCTAGCATTTAGAGAGGCTGAGGCAGGAGGATTATAAGAGCAAAGGAGAGGAGAGAGGGGAGGGGAGGGGAGGGAAAGAAGGAACAGAAGGGAGAAGGAAAAAGGGAAAGAGGAAGGAGAATGGAGAGAGGAAAGAGGGAGGGAAGGAAGGAAAGAGGCAGGAAGAAAGGGCGGAAGAAAGATGGGGCTGGGGATGTAAAGTAGCTCAGGGGTAGACTGTCTCTGAGTTTAATCCTAGTACCTCAGCATTTCGCACATACAGAAAAACAAGAAGAATCCATTACAGAGGCCAAGAGACCTTCCTGTGGTCACAAAGCAAATCCTTGACTAGAACCTCAGCCCACAGACTTTTGGCCAAGTGCTTCCTGCCAATTCATCAGTTCTCAAACTTTTAGGTATCAGACCCGTTTTTAAATTCTCAGAAATGACTGTGGGCCCCAAAGAGCTTTTGCTTATTTGAAATAAATCTACTGCTATTCACCTATTAAGCCTGAGAAAATTCCTGAATATTCAATCATTTAAAAATGACACCACTACAAATAACATTTTAAGAAAAATAGTCAGGGGTTGGGGATTTAGCTCAGTGGTTAGAGCACTTGCCTTGCAAGTGAAAGGCCCTGAGTTCAATTCCCAGCACCCCCCAATAAAGAAAAATAGCCATATTTTCCAAGAAAACCCCCAAAAAACAAAGAAGCATGGCACTGGTTTGTGTTTTTGTCTTTTTTAATGTCTGTCTTAATGGGAAATAGCTGGATATGCCTATCTGCTGCTGCTACTCACCTCATGAAATGTCCAGATAACTCTACAAGAGACATGTAAGAGAATGAGAATGTCTTGCAAATACTGTCTAAGTATTATTGCAAGAAGACCGGACCTCAGATACTCCCCAGCAGGGCGTGGAGGATCCGAGACACTCATCCGCTGCCACATTCCGAGAACCATTACACACGCCATGCAGTCTCACACCACAGCCGGGCCACAGCACAAGGCACACCGAACACGGCGACGACAGGGCAAAGCAGGGGCTGACGGGGACAGGAGCCCCATCAAAGCTCAGCCTGGGGGCCTGTCCCCACTGCAGCCTCCCGGGAATCCCTCACTGCTCTGACACGTTGGAGCTTAGGCTGATGACTTCGCCCCAGAGACAACAGCAAGGGCTCCCCAGCGAGGCCACCCAGGGCACCCTCAGACTCGCCGGACCTGGCGGAGCAGGCTGCAGAGCTGGAAGCCCTGTCACACTGCCAGCTCCCAGTCCTCGGGGGTCCCCGGCAGTCCTAACACAGAAGCGAGGCAGTTACTTGAACTGAACCTATACCCGGGTAGCACCTTTGGTGACTCTGGTTGTAGCATAAGAGGGATTTATTTTTTTAACTGAAATTTTTATTGAGATCTTATACTCTTTTCCCAGTTTCCCAAAATGGTAACATCTACTATAACCAAGACCCTGACATTGATGCACTCCACTAATATTTAGATTTCTCCATTTTACTTATACTCACTTGTGTATTTAGCTTATAAACTTTTTCCTATGTGTAGGTTCATGCATCCACCAACATAGATTATAAAATACTCCATCACATAAAAATTTCTTGTGATCCCTTTATAACTACTACTACCTCTCTCTCATTCCCTGCCTCATCTTTAAACCCCAACAACCACTAATCTGTTCATCATTTCTAAAACAATGTCCTTCCAGAAATGTTACATAAATAATACAGTATATAATTTTTGGGGTCTGCAGTTTTTTTTTTTCTTACCAACATAATACAGTAGACATTTGTATACACTGTTGATGTACCAATATATCACTTCTTCCTTTTTATTTCTAATTAGTATTCACAGTATATATGTACCAGGCTGTATTCAACCATGCACCCATGGAAGGACACTTGGACTGTTTCTAATTTGGGGCTATTACAAATAAAGCAGCTATGAGCAGTTATATACAGGTCTTTTTTTTTTTTTTTTTTGATGCTGGGGATTGAATTCAGGGCTTCGTACTTGCGAAGCAAGAACTCCAACCACTGAGCTAAATCCCCAGCTATATACAAGTCTTTGTGTAAACGTAATTTCTCATTTCTCTGGGATAAGATGCCCAAGAATGTGAATGCTGGGTCATACGGTAATTCCATGTTTAGTTTTATGAGAAAATGCCAAAAAAAAAAAAAAAAAAAGAAAAGAAAGAAAACGTCAGTTTCCTCCCAGAGTTCCAGTACAAAGAAAAGGGAAATTTTTCAGACTAACAAATCTGACAAAATTATCAATGAATATCCTATCACTGGCAAGGAACGCAGGTCCAGGGAAGCAAACTCAAGGGAAAGTCTTTGCCATCAATCTAGGAGTGAGGGAAGAAAAGAGGTAGAAGGCAGCATGGAAAGAGGAATGAATGATTTTCAGTCATCAATAGTGGACCATGATAATGCTATCAAGAAAACATGGATAAATTCAACAACAGTAAAACGCTTCAAGGCAAAAAAATGTAAGTTAAACAATCTGAAAACCTGGGGAAAACATCTGCAACCCACATCACAAAGGGCAATCTTCTTGGGCTAGGGATTTGCTCAGTGGTTAGAGTGCTTGCCCTGCACTGAGTTCGATCCCCAGCACAAAAGGCGCTGAGTTCGATCCCCAGCACAAAAAAAACCAAAAAACAATAACAACAAAAAAAACAGGGCAATCTTCTTAACATATAGAGTTCCTAACAATTGATAAAAAAAGAAAAGAAGAAAAATGAACAAAGGATATGGAAAGGCATTTCATAAAAAATGAAATACCAATGCCTTAACCATAAAATGCACAACTCACTCTTAAGAAAAACGAATTACAACTTCATCGCGAGCCCATTTTTTAGCTGTAAAATTGGTAAAAATCCAAACGCACACAAAACCTCCCACAGGTGGCACCGTGAGGAAACAGGCTTTGCTGAGGAGTGCCTACTTGTGGTTAACCCCACCACGGAGGGTACTCCGGTGTGGACAGTAACATTGCAAATGCACAGAACTCTCATGCAGCAGTGTCACTACTAGGAATTTACACATACATGACCACACATGCTATATGACATAAAATGTCCACGTAAGAATGTTCACTACAGCAGGGACAGCAAAAGGTCAGCAAAAGCCCTGGTGGCCACCAATAAGGGGCTTGTTAAATCCAAGTACATCCATAAATAATATATGAACCCAGGAAAGAATGAAAAAGGCCTCTAAGTACTCACATGGAAAAAATCTCCTCTGGATATTAAGTAATAAAAAGTACATATAATATGGAATGTGCTATCATTGTGTAAAAATGGGAAGGGTGCAAGTAAACAAAAATGTATGTTCAAATTTACTTATGTTTACATAAAGAACTATGAAGTGATAAAAATTAAAGAGCAAGGACAGGGAGGGAGACCTTGACAGTATACTTTTAACTTTCTTCTCCCCCAGTACTGGGGATTAAACATGGGGGCTCCTCACAGAGCTACATCCCCAGCCCTTTTAATTTTTTAATTTTGAGACAAGGTCTGAGTCCCTTAGGCTGGGCTCAAATTCATGATTCTCCTGCTTCAGCCTCCCAAGAATGCTGGGATTATGGGCATGGGCCACCACACCCAGCTTTAATACAATTTTTTAAACCAAATGAATACATTTCCCCTTAAAAACCAGTTCCATATCTGTCATTCCACGTAGGCTTACATGGCCAAACACACCTTAAAACAGTACCTTCTCCAAGGAGACTAAAAGTGTGGTAATACACTCTGGGAAGCTGGGGCAAGAAGACTGCAAGTTTAAACCCAGCCTGGGCAATTTAGCAACTTAGTGAGACTCTGTCTCAAACTAAGAAATAAAAAAGGGCTGCAGCTGTAACTCAGTGTGAAGGCCCTGGGTTCAATCCCCAGTAGTGCCCCCCGCAGTGTGGTAATAACTTACAGTGCTTGAGGATAGAGCATGTGTTGCTCATATTTTAAACTTCTGTGTCTCAAAGAGCACCTCGCATATAAAAGGTCTCTAAGTCAGAGCACGAGGATGCAGGACTCCCAGAAGAGACCTAAGAAGACGTGAGAGAGGAAAGTTTCCTGGGGTCTCCGGGCTGCATGCTCCCCCACAGCTAAGAGTGAGGCCCTGTCGCAGTCTGGACCCGACCGTCCAAGGCGAACGAGGAAGGTCTTCAGTGCTTGAGTGGACTGCCAGATTGGTGCTGTGCAATGAAGAGGAGGAAGTGACAGGGCCAGGCCAAGGTACCAGACGCCTGAAGCCCAGAGCCAAGAATCCAAGCTTACCTGACAGAACAAAACCCTTACTCTACCTGTTAATGCAAAAAGGGGAGGGAGAGGGATTTGGGAAAGGTGCCACGTCCAAAAAGCACAGTAAGGTGCTTAAACTGCTTAGCCAACTTCAGCGTGAAAAGAATTACACTTTAAGTCATGCCTCCTAGCCACACTTGAACCTTCTCCCTAACCACCTAAAAGTGAAACCCAGCTACATAAATCTACCATCAGAAGGGGCTTCCTTGACTTACGAAACTCTAAAAATCTGCCACAAATCCTGTCCTGGACCTCAGAAGAGACACGGCAGAGAACAAAAGAATACAGGCCACTTTTTCTACTCCTGGAGCCACAAAGTGATGGCAACTCAGGCAAACTGTGGCGGCAAGGAGTAGGTTTTACCATCACTGCTGCGGGTGAGGAGAACTTCTCCCCCTTGGTTGATGGCTGAGCCACTCCTGGATCTTCTGATAAAGGAGGATGAGGAGGACAGAAAGCTGAATAAATTTAGAGATGGTAAATTTTGCCATTCTTAGGAAAACATAAACTGCCAGCATTGGAAGCATTTTATTCTGAATACACATTGTTAAAAGATTTTAAATTTTAAAAAATGCTTTAAAGGAGGTGTGTACTCTCCTGTTCCCTCAATCTATCTGCTGTCTTGTTCCCAGCAACTCCACTCATTCACATTACTCACCCGGGCTGACGGCACCTGGACTTACATTCATTTTAATTCTTTCCTACCAATTCTAATAATAATTTAAACCATTACCACTAATACTGAATGAATTGCATACCATCCTTGAAATTATTTTTGAATAATTTTGTAATTACTTATGATTACAATTTTTCTTTTTTACTTTTTATTATGAAACTTTTCAAATTATACAAAAATAGGGGGAAAACAAACACCTACCATCTAGATTCAACAACGAATGTTCTGATATAGTCACATCTCACTATATAAATTTTTTCTTTTGTTGAGCTATTAAAAAATTATAATCATCGCTGGGCGGAGTGGCACACTCCCATGATCCCAGCACTCTAAGGCTGAGGCAGGAGGATCACGAATGGCACCCAAGCCTGTACAGCTTAGTGACTTCATGACTTCCTAGACAACTCAGTGACTTCCCTGTCTCAAAATAAAATAAAATTTTAAAAAATAAGAAAAAGGCTGAAAATGAAGCTCAGTACAAAGGTCCCAGGTTCAGCCTCTAATCTGATTTTTAAAAAATTACGAGTATCATGACACTTTACTCCTGGTACTCCATAAAGAAAGACATTTGTTCGCATATTTACAGTTAGTATTTCATGTCAAAGAAGTTTCTAATTTACATCTTCCTTACATTACTTTCCTAATTCTTTTTCGTTTAACATAGTAATGCACACAAAGTAGATGTTTACTGAATGTTATAGTTTAGACCTAAAACATCCCCCAAAAGTCTCCTGTTTGGTTAGAGGACCCAGTCAAAGGCGGGGGGGGGGGGTCAGAAGGATGCAAGCTGGCGCCCTTCTTCCCTCCACCTCCTTTCTCTCTCTCTGCTTCCCGGCTGTCACGGGATGAACAGCTGTCCTTCACCAGGCCTTTCCACCACGCTGCTCCTGTCCAACGACTGTGTGGAACAAGCCTCTCCTCCTCGGGGTCATCCACTGGTCTGTGTGGTTTTTTTGTACTAGAACCATGCTCTTTGTCTACTCTAACTTTGCAGTGAACTCTTCAACAGAGAAATTTTATAGCTACAGTACACATCTGCAATCTCAGTACTCTGGGAGGCCGAGGCAAGAGGATCACAGGTTTGAGCACAGCCTGGGCTATTTAGCACTTAAACTCTATCTCAAAATGAAGGGGGAAAAACCCTGAAGATGCAGGTCAGCGTCCTGGGTTCAATCACCAGTAAATCTCAAATCAGCAACCTGACTTTACATCTTAATCTAGAAAAAGAAGAACTGAGGCCAAAGGTACCACAAGGATAGAAATAATGAAGATTAAAGATTTTAACGACAGGGAACAGAAAAAAGAGAGAAACTGTTAACAAACCAAAAGCTGACTCTTCGAAAAGATCATCAAAATTAAACCTTTTTTCCTAGAGGAACTAAAAAAACAAAAAACAAAAAACAAAAAAACCCACAAAACCCAAATTACTAAAATCATTCTTTGCTTTGTTTTTCTTGACACTGGGGATCACATGCAGGACTTACTATGTGCTAGGTACTCTACCACTGAGCTATATACCTCCAGTCATCAAACTACTGAAATCAAATATGAAAGTGGGAATAGTACCAATTCTTTGGAAATAAAAAGGTCTTTATATAAGTAACTGTATAATATTAATTTGGAGAGCCTCAATAAAGCTAACAAATTCCTAGAAAGACAGAACCTGCTAAGACTATCCCACAAAAGAAACAGAAAATCTGATTTGACCAGTAACTACTAAAGAGATTGAATAAATAACCAAAAATCTCCCAAGAAAGGGGTTGGGGATTTAGCACAATGGTAGAGTGCTTGCCTAGCAAGCTCAAGTCCCTGCATTTGATTCCCAGCACCACCCCCAAAAAAATCTCCCAAGAAAGAAAAGTCCTGAATATAACAGTTTCACTGGTGAGTCTATCAAACATGTAAAAAAAGAACTGGCATCATACCTTGAAATTCCCTTCTGACAAGGAGGGAACACTCCCTAATTCAACTATGGGGCCAGTAGGTATTATAACATTATCAAAGCCAGAAAAAGATACCACAAGAAAACCACAGGCCAATATATCTATGAACACTGACGGAAAAGTCCTCAACAAAGCACTAGCAAATCAAATTCAGGAGCATATTAAAAGCATGACCAAGTGAGATTTACTCCTGGAATGAGATGACGAGTCAACACATGAAAATCAAGGTAATAAAAAAAAAAAAAGAAAGAAAGAAAGAAAGAAAGGAAAATCAATGTAATATACCACATTAAAAGACTGAAGGGAAGAAGAAAAATCCATGATCATCTCAATTGATGCAGAGAAGATATTTGACAAAATTCAATACTCTTGCTTGGTTTTTAAAAAAACCACTCAACAAACGAAAAATAGAAAGGAATTACTTCAACATAATACAATCTGTTATGAGAAGCCCACAGTAAACATCATACTCAGTGTTGAGAAACTGGGCCTGGGAACGTAGCTCAGTGGTAGAGTGCTTGCCCAGCAGTGCAAGGTTTTGGGGCAGGTGTGGGGGACAACTAAAAGCTTTTCCTCTAAGATAGGGAAAAAAAGCAAGAATGCCTACTTTCACTACTTCTGTTTAACACAGTACTGGAAGTTTTAACTGGAACAATTCAGCAAGAAAAGAAATAAAAGGCATCCAAATTGGAGGAAAAAAGGCAGAATTATTTCTGTTCATAGATGATATGATCTTATATACAGATTCTCCAAATATACTGTTAGAACTAATACTGTAAACAAATTCAACAATGTAGCAATACTCAAAAATCAGTTGCATTTTATAGACTAATAATAAATAATCCAAAAAGGAAAGTAAGAAAACAACTCCATTTGCTATCACATCAAAAAGAATAAAATACTTTGGAGATCAGCAGGGTCAACATAATCCCTTTTAAAAATCTCAGCGATGTACGCTGCAGAAATAAAACTATCCTAAAATTCGCATGCAATATCAAGAGATCCTGAAAAGCCAAATCAATCCTGAAAAGAACAAAGGTGAAGGACTCACACCTTCTAAATTCAGAATTTACTATAAAACTACAGTAATTGTATTAGCTTTCCACTGCTGGACAAAATACCCAGTACTTACAACTTGAAGGAGGAGAAGTTTGCTTGGCTTTATAGTTCCAGAGAATTCAGTTCATGAATGGGGGCTCCAAGGCAGAAGCATCATGGCAGAAGGGCAAGGCAGAGCAAAGCTGCTTGCTTCATGGTGGACAGAAGTAGAGCACAGGGGAGGAGTGCCAGTGAGACACACTCTCCAAAGGTGTGACGCCCCCTGTAACCCACCTCCTCCATCTGTGCACCTCTTTCGACAGCTATGCCTCACTTCCCAACAGTACCCTCAGCTATGAACATCGGTGTATCAAACCACTGAGGAATACAGCACCCACGATCCAATCACCCCTTCAGGAGTTTCTGAATTCAGTCAAGTTGACAATGAAGATTAACCGGCATGAAACAAGTAAACAAAACAGTGTGATACTGGCATAAAGACAGACAGACCAATGCATTACACAGGCCAGAAATAACCCTTACATACATAATCTAATGATTTTGGACAAAGATCCCACAAATAAAAATCAAATAACAGTCTTTTCACCAAAAGGTACCAGGAAAACTAGATATCCATAGGCAAAAGAATGAAGTTTGACTCTTATCTAACACCATCTGCAAAAATTAAAATGGACCCATGACCTAAATGTTAAGATCTAAAACAATAAAATTCTTACTGTTTTTACTACAGTTTCCTATTGAAGAAAAATAAGGCAAAAGCTTCATGATACTGAATTTAGCAATGACTTTTTCGATGACACTGAAGGCAAAGAAAACAAAAAAACAGACAAATTGGATTTTATAAAAATTTTTAAATGTCACACATCAAAAGACACTATCAACAGAATAAAAAGACAATGCACGAAATGGGATTTCTTGGTTTTTGTGGTGCTGTGGATAAAATCGAAGGCCTCACGCATTCCAGGCAAGTTACTCCAGCACTGAGCTCCATCCCCAGTCCATTCTTCATATATATGTGTGTGTGTGTGTGTGTGTGTGTGTGTGTGTGTGTGTATGTATGTATATTTTAAATTATGTATTTGATAAGAAATATTCAGAATATATAGACCTAATAATAGCGACAACACCAAAACATTTAAAAAACATGCAAAGGATTTGAACAGACATTTCTCTGAAGATGCTATATAAATAGCCAATAAGTACATGAAAAGATGTTCAATATCATTAATGATCAGAAAAATGCAGTTCAACACTAAAATGAGATACCATCTCACATCCATTAGGCTGGCTACTAGCAAAAAAAACTCACAGATTTACCATATGACCTAGAATTCCAACTCTAAACATACACCCAGAAGAAGTAAAAGCAGGGTCTTAAAGAGGTATTTACATGTATGTCCACAGAGCACCATCGTTCACTATAGCTGAAAACACAATTCAAATTTCCATTGATGGGTGAATAGATAAGCAAAATGTATATTCTTTAAAAAGCAATTTTTTTTATTCGTTTTGGGCTGAACAATATACGCACATGTATGTATACATATAGTATGCTGTATATACATACATGCATGTACAGTGGATGTATATATTGTATATACAGGCATGTACGTACATATAGTGGATTTTTCAGCCTTAAAAGGGGAATTCTGACTTCTGCCACTCACACAACATGGACGAATCCTGAAGATACTACGCTAAGTGAAGTCAGTCAAAAAAAGACAGTCACTGTTTGATTCCCTTTATATAAGATACACAGAATAGTCAAATTCATAGAGAAAGAATGCAGAATAATAATTGTCAGGGGCTGGAAGGAGGGGATATGGGGAGTTACTGTTTAATGGGTACAGAGTTTCATTTTTGCAAACTAATAAAGAGCTCTGGAGACGGATGGCAGTGATAGGTGTACAACAATCTGAACATACTTACTATCACTGAACTGTATTCTTAAAAATGTTCAAAAGAACTAAATCCAGGGATTCAAGCAGATACATAAGTAACACTGTGCAGAGCAGCATTACTCACAATAGCTGCTGTAGTTCAGACCTTGAATGTACTAAAGACTTGATCCCCAACCATGACATTATTGGGAGTGGTGGAGCCTTTAAGAGGCGGGGCCCCACGGGAGGAACTTAGGTCCTTGGAGGTGTGCACGTGGGATGTGGGGACCCAGGCTCCTTCCTCTTCCTTTTTCCCCAACCATGAGGAAAACAGGCTTCCTCAGCCATGAGGTCCCATCATGATATACTGCCTTGCCACAGGCTCAAAAGCAACACAGACAAAAGAGCCAATAAGCCTTTCTTCTTTTGAAGTTGATTCTATCAGGCACAGTGCTTTTTAACAGTAATGGAAAGCTGGATAATACAAAAGGCAGGGCAGAAACAACCCAAAGGTCTATCAATTGATGAATGGACAAACAAAATGCAGTATACAAAATGGAGTGCTATTCAGGCTTAAATAACGAACAAACTTCTGATACATGCTTTAACATGGATAAGCCTTCTAAACGTTATGTTCACTGAAATAAGCCAGAAACCAAGACTAACACTGTATGATTCCCTTTACATGAGGTAAACAGGACAGTGAGATTCACAAGAAAGTAAGTCGAGTGATGTTATTGGGCGGGGGGCGGGGGTGAGAGTGTGGGGAGTCACTATTTAACGGGGGCAGAGTTCAACTGGGGACAATGAGACGGCTCTGGAGACGGGTGCGAGTGGTAACACTGCACCATGTGAACGTACTTAATGCCACAGAATCGTATCTCAAAAAATGATTAACTTGATGAACTTTAGGTTACGTTCATTTTATAATCAAGTCCAGTAGGCTGATTTTAATTTTTGCTAAGCAAAAATCTTCCATAATACTCCTCTAATAAGGAGGTCAAGGGAAAAAATGCGACCAACAGGAAACAAAATGAAAACGATAAAAGGATAAACAAAGGGGAAGTAAGTTTCATCTCCTTCTCTGAAAACGACAGAATTGAACCAGGTTTTAAAAGTCTAAACTTACGAAATTTTGCATTCTAAGGAAGGAGAATGAAGTATTAATCTAAACTGTTCTGCCATGCCTCTTTTAACACAGGATCGGGACTAATTGAAAATTATTTACAGAAAGGAAAGTATTTGAATTCAAAAACCCTCACTCTTAGTATGAAAAAAAAGTAAACACACATCATAAACATTCCCAATTCCGATGGGAAAACCCTTCAGCAGCTCTCCCCGCACAAAGGCAGAAAGCCCGCTCTGTGCCAGCTGTCTGGAGAATGAATGCCAGCCTGTGAGGACGGCCGCGCCGGGCTCCCTGCACTGGGCAGCTGCACGCCCCGAACCCAGGTGCTCTGCCTTTCTGAAACATCAATAAGCCAGAGCCAGATAAAGTTGTTTGGAGCACCAAAAGGCTTGTTTCCTTTCTAAAACCGTTTGCTTCAGGGAACCGAAATCGTTCTGAACGCTGGCTTTTAATACATTACTTACAGCAGACTGAAATACACACAATTTCTTACAAACAGACGTTGTGAGGCACATTAGGACAAAGGGGAGGATGGGATGTAGAGAGTCAGCAATCACATTAGGGATCTGAAATTAATATTCATTTTCTTTCTTTTCTTTCCTTTTTTTTTTTTTTTTAAGATTTGAAGCAAAAATGAATCGTAGGTCCACTTTAAATCAAACGAAGTACTAGAAAAGGATGGGGGAGCTGAAATATTAATGCCAGAACTTTTGTTGCTCAAAGGAGTCACCCTTCTTGCAGGTGTTAACTCAGGGCTTCCTGGTAGGATTACATACTCTGTGCTCTGGCAATAATGGGAAACAGGACTGTTTTCACTGGGGAAAGAGTCTGATCAGAGGGAAGGTTCTCACTTAGTAGTGGTCTAAAATGCCCAGGTAATACTATTAACTTCCAACAGATACTGTAATTTCTAAGAACAAAATTGGTTTTTAAAAAAAATACCCCTAATTTTTCCACATGAGGTCTGTTAGTCAGGAAGACAATCTCAACTTCTACCTGCTCAGGTTATGTCCAACTAAAAGGAAATGTGAACCAAGTATTCCTTCCGTAGACAGTCTAGATCTGAGGAGCTGGCAATCAAACCACCACACGTGAGAGCCTCCCGGCCTAACACCCCAAGACGCAGAGGGACAGCAGCCCCGCTCACCCGCCTGCCTCGCGCCCAGAGGACAAACAGAAGCTCCACTCATCTGCACACCCGCCCCAGATCAAAATGGGGCAAATGTCTCGAAACAGGCCTCTACCAGGTGCACTACTCGTGACAGCGATTTCCAGCAAAGCACTGCTGAGGCAGCAGCAGAGGCAGGCCTGCAGCAAAGTCCAGTCCAATGCCAGCCAAGACTGCCTGTGGGGCCAAGTGGTGGTGCAGGCTCACTTCTGTGGAGCCCCCCACCCCAGTACTAAGGAGTGAACCCAAGGCCTTTGCACTAAGCTACATCTCAGACTTTTAAATTTTTTTTACTTTGAGACAGGGTCTCATTAAATTACTAAACTGGGAGATCCTCCTGCCTCAGCCTCTTAAAGAGTGCTGGGATTAAAGGCATGCACTACCAATGCCAAGCTAGGACTGCCATCATTATACTTCACCAGGTAGCCCAAAACATGATTTTACAGCTCTTGTGGGGGGGTTCTGTGAGCTATCGACCACCCTTTAACTAAATCTTTTATCTGCTTAAATCAGCCCGAAAATCTGACTGACAAGCTTAATCATGACTTCCATATCAGTAAGAGGGATAATACTACAAACCTTAAAGGTAGCTGAAAGGATTAAATGAGTAATGATAATCATGATTTAAAAAGCCACAGTCATGGCAAAAAGTGCTGGAATTAACAGAAAAAATGCTGTACTTTAATGGTTTCTGGTAACAGAAATATTACTGCAATTTGAAGGGGATAATGTAGCCAAACCATGACAGCTCCGGAGCGTCCCTGATTCTTGGAATCCTAGTGCCCATCATTTGACGACTTATTTGAAGAGCTCCTTAAAAATACCACTTTCCTCCTAATTTACACTTACACAGTCCTACTTACTTGAGATTTGCTAATACTTTGGGATCAACATGTTTTCAGGAACAATACAGCTCATCGATGACTAAGTCCTTCCTCTGTGGGCTGCATCTCCAGAACACACGCGGTTACTGGTTCACCCTGGGCCTTTAGCACAGAATTCATGTGTGAATTACCACTGACATTCCTGCTCTCTCCCCAACGACCTGTCAAGGTCCTTGACAGGAGGAATCACATTGTTATCTCTGACTTACATACAGCAGTTCTCCATCTGGGCCTGTTATTTCGTATAATGAGGTGTGTACATATTTGGATGAGTTCTTATACCTCCTATGGTTTGAATATGTCCCCTCCAAAATTCAGGTGGCCATGAGTACTTCTCTTCTCATGAGTGGGATTAGGTGCCCCTATAAAAGGCTGGTGTTCAAGGCGCCATCCTGAAAGCAGAGACGACCCTTATCAGACAACAAACCTGAGTCTTGATCTTGGACACTCCAGGCTCCAAAATAGTGAGAAATAAATTTCTGTTCTTTATAAATTACCCATTCTCAGGTATACTGTTACAGCTGCACAAAAAGACAGAGACAGTACTAGTGCTTCCTTGGGCCTCAGCAAAAGATCCTTAATAACCTGTACAAGATTCAAGTGCCCAGTCACTCTATCCTATTTTGCCCCACACAAAATTCTTATTTTTCTTTTAATGAGAATTACACATTTTGTTCATATCTCTCTGAACAAATGAACTCATTCCTGTCTCTGAAGTAAACTTACGTCATCCACATTTGAAGATATGGGCTCTGTTTGTGAAAGTACTGAATGAGCCCTTATCTATAAATCACTGGACTGCAGCCTTTTGAAAATCCAGCAAAGGCAGTTACACGAACTATGAGATAAAAGCGACACCAAAGGTCAACAAAACCAAGCATGGAACTTTGTTCTGTTCTCCTAGCAACTATGCAAAAATATATAAGCAGCATATCCCATCATTACTAAGTTCAAGCTTGATTCATCAGGGGTAATTAAACCATAATACAGAGCAGCTCCATCAGCTGGTTCTCTGACCCTGGTCTGAAGTTCACTGTGATAACACACCTGAATCCCTATGTGACCATAATCACAAACATTTCCGTCCCAGGGCCAAGCTAACAGGTTTCCACATTCTGAGTCCACTAACCATGTACATCGGACTTTGCAATAGAAGACACCCAAGTTATAAAAGTTTAAACTTTCCCCACTACCTAAAGTACACAGCTGTGAAAACATGCCTCTTTATGGAATGTGCTGGCTGATAATATCCAGGAGAAAAACTACATAATTATTTGCTGCCTTATTCTAATCTTACGTTTCAGTTTCCCCAGAAGCAGGAAGGTGCCCCACAGGAGACTCGGAAGAGACAGGCCATCACCAGAAGGAATCCTCAATGTGCCCAAACCAAGGGAAAGCAGCCGAGATTACCAAAGAGAAGTAAGGAGAAGCACACCTTCGTTATTGAAATGACATCACGCTACAAATGTGATACAATAACTGAGTAATCAAAAAACATGAGTATGTTATGCACAAAAACACATTTAATTTTATGATGAAGTTTAGGGAAACAGACTTGCACACTGGCTGGGAGGATTTCAGAATTAAATTTGACTGCTGGGTGTGGTGGCACACACCTGTAATCTACCACTTGGGAGGCCGAGGCGGGAGGTCACCATGATAAGGTCAGCCTAGGCTACCCAGTGAGTTCAAGGCCAGCCTGGGGCTACACAGTGGGATCCTATCTCAAAAAAAAAAATTAAACCTGACTTTTAAATATCAACTTATTTTTAATAGCTGAGTGACACAAAGGGTCTTTAACAACCTTTTGGGCCTCACCACCCTCACCTTGCAAAAGAAGGAAATATCTACTCTAAGCATGCATTGCACCCTACTACTGATTTATATCCCCAGCTCTAGTAATACTTTTTTATAAAACAAATTAAGTGGAAGGTACAGAAAATATTTGGACTCTGTGAAGGAAGAAAATTCAACTCATCAGAGCCGTCCAATCAGGGAGCAGACTGCTCTAGGTGACAATGAACAGCACAGTGGTGGTGAACCTATGGCACACGTGCCGCGGCAAGCCATTTGTATCACTCAAAGCTCTGTTATTGTGTTTTTCTTTTAATATGTGAGCTGTGTTTTACCAAACTAAAACCTCAGTATTTGGGTTTAATTCATGTGTTGGCACTTTGCAATAAATAGGTGGGTTGTGGTTGCCGTTTGTGCACTTGGTCTCTGAAAGGTTATCACTGGGCTAGGGATGAGGTACTGGGGTGCCAACATAGAGGCGCCAGCAAAAAGCAGAATCTGGATGAGCTAATAACCTTCTAAAAACTCCTCTCTACCTCAAAGGCTCTTAAACCCTAAGAGTACAACTCTGGGTCCAGGTAGGGTAGACTTTCCCTCTAACAACATCCCTAAGAAGAAAAGACAAATTGGCCACTCAATTCAAATAAGCGAGAAACCGAATTAATGGATCACTGGATTCTGAAGAATGTTCTGTTGCTTTTTTTCCCCTCCTGATTATTTTTTCCTCCATGGATGTTCTGCTCATAATCTATTAAATCTAAGTCCACAAACGTTCACTGACTTCTAGAAATCTATCCCAAAGATATAAATTCAGATGAAGATTTATACACCACGACTGGTGTGTGTATGCACATATATGTGTATTTTTTGTTTGTTTGTTTGAGACAGGGTCTCATGAAGTTGCCCAGGCTGGGCTGGAACTTACGATCTAGCTGCCGCAGCCTTCTGGAGTGCCAGTATTACGAGTGTGCGCCACCACACCCAGCTTATACCAAGTTTTTTTTTTTTTTTTTACTCCAAAGTTCTCCAGTAAGGGAATAATTAAGCGCATTCAGACAAATGTTATGCAGTTATTCAAGTGGTATTTTAAAATAGTATCTAATGACATGAGAAATGTACTAACATAATGTTAAGTGATACTGTAATGTCGAAAGCAAATTTAGTATGATTTTAATTGTTAAGTAAACAAACTGCTAATACATACACAAACTAGAAGGAAATATACAGCAAAATGTTAATTGCTATGTCTATATGCTAGTATTTTTAATTTTTTGTACTTCTGTTTTCCAAATTCTTTAAGACATATATTCATTTTCTGATTAGGAAAAAAATGAGCAAAAAAGCTATGTTACGTTATGTTGGATTTGTAATTCAGAAAGCAAAACAACTCCTTGAGAAGGGGGAAGTCTGGCATAAAAAATCAAGTTTGCATCTGACCCTACATCTGAGATGGTTGCTAAGCACCCTGCTGTCTTTAAATTAATCAGTAAACAAGGAACAGCTGGGACAATATCCCGTTTTATTGAGGATGTAAAACAACAGAAACTCTCGTACCTAGCTAGTAAGGATATAAATCAGCATAATCACTTTGCAAATGTAGCTAATAAAACTGGAAACCTGTGTACTATACTAAACTGCAATTTGTTCCTAGTTACATACCCTAAAGAAAATCCTTATGTGTCAGTAGAAGAGATATATACAGGCTATACATTACAAGACTGTTTAATAGTGAAACGACCCAAATATTCATTAATAGGATGGTATAAATACCCTGTGAAATAATCATTTAGTGGAATACTATTCATTGGTGAAAATAAACAAGGCAAGTATCAACATCAATAAACCTCAAAAATGTAAGCAAAGAAAAAGTTACACAAGTGTATGAAGGATACTAACAGTAGGACGTAATTCACGTAAAGTCAAAACAAATGAAAGAGTATTATAAACTGCTTAAAAAGGCATCTTCATAATATTTAATTTGGCTAATTTTTAGCCAGCATTTCACTGTGTATACTTAGCTTTCCCAATAAAGCTTTGCGTTCCTTTCACGAAGTCAGGATGACTGCAAACTGTGACCTTTAATTACTGACCGGTGAGGTCTACGGGAAACCGAAGCACCAGGTGGCAGTGCGCCTCAGTCACTTGCACCAGGACGGGCTTCCAGAGGTGCGGCTCACAGGCCGGCAAAGGGACATTACTCAGGCTGCACACTGAGAGTTTTTCTCTATGCTAATTACAGCACACTGGAACTTCCAAAGCTCCAGACCTATGGTACTTGGAATTTCCCAAGAAGTACCAATACTGTAAGCTCAACAACGCCATGGAAGAGTTCCAGTTTTTTTGCTCTTGTCCTTCTAACCCATCCCAATCTTTTCCTCAGGCTGGCTCTTCCCTGGTCCTCTGTCCTCTCACTTCCCTCACCTTCCCTCCAATTCCTGCCTCCACCTCTGGGATTCTGATTTGTTAACGCTCAGAAAGAGAAACCACCCACAGAAGACCTGGTGCAGATGTGGGGAACAATGGGCTAGTTAAGAAACCATTTTGCACCTCACCCTTTCTTTCCTGGCAATGTCCTTCTTGCCATCTGTTTTTCCAAACTTTTTTCCAATATTGTTTTTTATTAAATGCATTCTTTTTCCTTTTTTTTTGGTGCCGGGGACTGAACTCAAGGACTTGTGGTTGGTAGGCAAGCAATCTAACCACTGAGCTAAATCCCCAGCCCCTTAAACACATTCTGAATGAAAGCTACATAAATGCACATTCCCCTAATAGCTTCCACGATCTTTATGCAAAAAAAAATAAAACAAAGAAAACTACAGTATTGGAGGTCATGATGGCACACACCTATAATCCCAGCACTTGGGAAGCTGAGGCAGGAGGATCACCTTTGAGTTGGAGGCCAGTTTGGGCTACATGCTGAGTTTTTCAAGGCCACTCTGAACTACAAGTGAGGCCCTTTATAAAGAAAAAAGAAAAAAGAAAAAAGGAAAAAAAAAGAAAAGCAAGCAAGCGAGGGATTGTTTAGTAATATTGTACAATGCACACTATTTTTAGACTCCCCTCACTTCCCCCACCCACCCCCCCAGAGGCAGTTTGGAACAACAAAGGCTCTCCTGACTTGTCACAGAGATTGGGGCACTACTGAGATTCAGGGGCACGGGGAAGCTAATCAGTTCCCATACTCTCACAACGCCACACAATGAAGACTGACCAATCCAAAATGCCAGTAGTGTCCCCATCCTTCTTCCCCACCCTATTATGAAACACTGAACTGCATTCATTTAGCCAGGTAACTCCAAGTTCTGTAAATTTTGGCTAACTGTGACATTTCCTGGCTTTTTAGGAATAGGCAAAATTAACCATCTGAATTTGGCTACCCAAATTCCCAAAACTGCATCAAGTTCTGGGAAGGGGGAGGCAGGTAGTGGCACATGCCCCACACAGTCTACCCAGTGTTGGAAAATGCTAGTTAGAAATGACTATATTTATGTTTTAGAGACTTCTTCACTTACACCTAACATGGCACTATACTGAGCCAGAAGACCTACAGGGGCCATTCTGCCTTGAAAACAAGGCAGTTACGCAACCCTCCAGGAGGATCTCTGCACAACAGCCCTCAGAGGGGGGAGGGAGAGGAGCCGGGTAAACATCTCTCCCCTTCATCAGTTCATGTTCTAACCCAGATTCCTCCTGATAAAACAAGCACAGCTTTTGTATCATATTCATTGGTTTGGTAACAAGCAACTCATTCTCACGTTCCTTTTCCAGCTTGTTTTGTCCCCATAATTCTTTATCCTTTGCCTGCAATCTCTCCTCCCCACCATGTTGTACTATTTGTATGGGGGGAAAAAAAATGAAGCATTGCCTCTTGCCAAGTGTGACATCAACTCATTCTTATTTAGTGATGTCCAGCAAGAACTTGCTCTCCCAAAACGTTTGTTCAGTTTTGAAGCAACAAGATGACTAACTGCATTATGTTTTCCCTGTCACTTGTTTTTGATGCATTCATGTATTCTCTGAAACAAATGACTCACCTCATGTCTACGTCCCAAGGCACTCTACACACATGCAAAGATCTTTCCAAAGAGCTTCGGCAAGACAAAGCACTCTCCCTGAGTTACCAAGAGGGAAAAAGATGACATGATAACAGCACAACTTGATTTTAACTTCCCTGAAGGTATCGCTGCTTCTAGTAACCAGCAAGAGATAGTTATTAAAGGAAATGCAAGCCTGAAATTCTCATCCTAACTTGTGTTGCTTGGGGAGGGAGGGACAAAAGAAGTTATAAAATAGCACAACAGACATATAACACTACTTGATACTCCATTAAGACATTACTTAAGGAATACTTCTGGAAAGCCAATAATTTTATTCTACACATAAAACAAGCTAAAATTCACAATTATTTTCAGATAGCTTATTGGAAAAATTGCTGCTAGTATTCTTAAAAGGTGTTTAACTATGATGGAACTACCAAACTATGTCAGGTACTAATCCTCTCTCTGAAAGTCTTCTTTAAATCACTTTCCTTTCCATTCCTCTGCTAATTAAAACACACAAGTGGACACAATATTATTCGATAGTTCTCCTTTCAGAGAACAAGAGCAACAAACCTGACTTAAACATCAGAAGGCAAAAAGAAACTAGCGCCGGCATGGGCTGCTCCAGGCACCAGTATGATTCTGTCACATCCCAGCACCCAAGCACCGGGATGGCCCTGATGAGCCTCATCCTCCACGAGGGGCTGCGTCGCAGCCCTAACACACTCCTGCTCACTCCCCAGGATGTCACGGCACTTGGGGGTCTCCAGTGCTACTGTAGAGGAGTCAGTTTAGATCCAAATAACTCCTGCTAGAAACCCTTTAAGGGCCACCCCGCTGAGAAGCAACCCTTACAGCTAGCTATTCGGGGGTTCTAAATTTCTCAGAGATTCAAAGTTTTTGAACCCTAACCCTAACCCTAAGGAATGAGAACCACAAGTTCAAGGCCACACTGGGCCACATAGTGAGTTCAAGGCCTCAACTCCACAGCCAGACCTGGCTGGGGGGTGGGGGGAGGAGAGAAAAGAAAGAAAAGTGGGGGGGTGGAGATTTAGTTCAGTGGTAAGCGCAAGGCCCTAAATTTGATCCCCAGCGCCCAAAAAGCAAGCAAGCAATCAAGCAAGGCAACGCCAAGCCAAACCAAAGTTCCAAATAAACCAGAGAAGAGCAAGAAAACACCTTCCTGTGGAACTGCAACCATTTACTTGGAAGTTCAGCTCTATGGTAGAGTGACTGTTTAATGTGAGTGAGGCCCATGGTCCCATGCCTAACACCACCAAAATTTAAATTAAAATCCAAAATGTCTATAGAGGAAAAGAAGAAAACCATAGGTGTGTGCTGCTGCTGCTTTTTGTGTGTGTGTGTGTGTGTGTGTGTGTGCGCGCGCACGCGCATTTGTTAAATTAACCTGAAAAGGACAAAGGAAAAGGCTTTGAAAGTTATAATTATAGAAAATTGCTCAGGTGACTTCATCCCACCCACATGCTTTTGATTTTCAAAAAGTCAAAATGATGAGGGCTTTTTAAGTCAGAGTTCTGCAAAGACTGCAGCTGTTCAACACAGAGTGTACATGCTCAGTTAAGAACATTGTTTTATCAACATAAAGGTTAATGGCTTCTAAATGAGAGTAGCAATTTCCAACATTGGGTATCGTAAATTTGTATTAATATTCACTCTTAAAGATTCAGACCCACAGGGACGAACTGTTCCTCAGCATTAAGAGTAAAATCATAGTACAAAGATTCATAATCCCCTTCTTCCACCCAAGAGTTTTAGCTTGCCTTTCATAAAATGTTAACGCTGTTAGGCACACCAATGTAGAGGCATTTGCCATGACTGTAAGACCACATTCAATGAACCCAGGGCAAAAGCAACTCAAGAAGACAGCAGATATGGAAGACACCTACTAGTCCATCCCTGTTACTCTCCCCATCCTCAGCACTGTCCTCCTAAGAGTGAGGTCTCCTCCATGAGTATAAGAGCGCAGGGCAGAGGATATTCGGTGTGCACCACTGAAATTACTCCTACCAACTATAGTTTTGCAGGGCCGATTTGAAGTCACTCTCTTTTCCAATTCTGGCATTACAGTATTCTGCTCTCCCCAGTCAAGGAACTCTATACTGTTTTCTTTTTCCTCACTTTCTGTACCCAATCTGTCAAAGCCTGTCATGTCTTCCTTGAGAATCCCTCTCAAAGTTGCTTCTCCATCCACTCTTCCCAGCTCTGCACAGTCTTTAATCAGGTCATCACTAGAAAATTACAAGAGCCTCCTAACTGGTTTGTCCAACTCTGGCTACTGTCCACTAATCCAAAAACTACAGCTTTCAAGTGTCAATACCATCCTCCTATTGCAAAAAATAAAACTACAATAGGAGTTGTAGGACTGTATTATAGCATCACCTCCAAATTCCTCTTTCTAGCCTTAAAGAGCCTCCATAATCTCATCCCATTCCAGTTTGCTGACCTTACTTATGTTTCTTAGAATGCATCCTTTCCTTTGGTCAAACAATTTTCTCACCGTCTCAATCTCCCTACCCTTCAGCCCCCAGCCCCCAACTGCAGCATACTCAGGCCCCTTTGCTTACACATTCCTGGTCTAGGAAGTCCTGCCTCTGCCCTTCAACCCAAGCCAACACACCCTACTAAAATTCTGTCTGTCCTTTCTGGTTCAGCTCAATTAGTTCCTCTATACAGTTGTCTCTAGAGCTGTGGTCCACCCCTTCCAGGGCAGGGAAAACAGTCTGGCCTCTGGCATACCTGAGTCTAAATCTCTCTGGAAGTTGAGCAAGTTCTCTAAACTCTGGAGCTCAGCATTATATATTAAAATGAGGATGATGTCAGTATCTCCTTCCTAGGATCATTTTGAAGATTAAGAAGATCCCACACAAAGAGCAATTGGTGTAGCACTTGGCCTATGGTAAACAACAAATGGGAGGTATTATACAAATGGTAGGTATAACAAATAATATCATATGAATGCTATGCTTGTAAAATCTAGACTTTAAATCAACTATGATGCTTTGTTTTCCCTACTAGGTTGTAGAACTCCTCAAGAGTAAAACTCATGTCACACCCAGATGCACCCCACTTATTTAATAATTTCAACTCCTTGAACAGCCAAGAAACAGGAAAAAATAAATAGAATGGCTGAGTTATCATAAATCCCATACATTAATGTCTATGTATTTTAGTTAGCAAGGGAGATGACAGAAAAACTACAAAAAGAAAACACACACCAAGCAGGACAACATTACAATCAAGCCTAGTAACTAAAACATCTGTTCTACCTGGGCTATTAGTTCCAAGACAAGGTAGCCTTAAGGATGAGGGAAATGGGGATACAAGAGGTTAAATGACTTTCCCAAGATAATATGGCCAACATGTTAACATTTTTCATTGCTGAACTAACTCCAAAGTCTGCTCTTCTCCTGTTATGCCATGTTGCCCCTCCACACTTCTACAAATGGCAGGAATTGATTCTAAATTATGGAGGATAATCATTCCAATTCTGCTTAACCATTTCTAGAAATAAGAGTTTACTATTATTAGGGCTGAAAAATGAAATGTCTTCCAAAGTCTCAGCACTAATTCACTGATGAGTTTCTAGCTGAGTGGGCCCAGCTGGAGGACCTCGGTCACCGGGGACGTCCCTTCGAAGGGTGTCTCTGTTCTCTGACACATCTTTGCTTTCCCTCTGCTCTTTGGCTGCCATGAGGGAAGCAGCTTTCCTCTGCCATGCAGTTTCTACCATGATGCCAGCCAACTATGGACTAAAATTTCTGAAATCATGAGTGAAAAGAAACCGTATGCCAGGTATTTTGTTTCGGCAGTGGAAAGCTGACTAATACAACTACTTTGCAAGGTAACACAGGAGCTATAGGCACAGGTTTTTGAGAACATTTATCTCTGTTAAGAACGACTGCTTTGCCAGGCATGGAAATACATGCCTGTGGGAGGCTGAGGCAGGAGGACTGCTGCTGAGCTCAAGGCCAGCCTGGGTTACATAGTTTGAGGCCAGAATTACATAGTGAGACCTTGCCTTAAAATAAATAAATAAATAAATAAAAAATTACTGCTATTTAGCCAGTTGCCAGCTGCAGGACACTGAATAAATCAATCTTTCTGAACAAGTTTCCTTATCTATAAGTTGGTCCTAAAACGTGCCTGTAAGATGAGGCTACCACGACAATTAAACATGAGATGCTTCATGGGAAATGCTTAGCTCACTGCCCGATACACTATAACTGCTTGATAAAAATGACCAATTAGTTATTATAGAAAGTTATTTGCATCAAACCAACTCTTAACAATTTCTCTCTAATGACTTCAGTTCTAATCACTGGGACTTCACAAAACTAGATCTAATTCTGTATCTACTTGACAGCTGCTTAGTATTAGAAGACAGCTGTGTTCCCCACGTCATCTTTTCTCCAAACTAAGACTCTAATCTGCTTTAAGTCTTCTTCATGTGACAAGGTTCCCACACAATGACCCTCTGGTCACTTTATTAGGATACACGGTACACGATTTATAAATACCTTCTCAGTCATGACAACCAGAAAACTCTCAAGCGCCCAGTGACCAGTGCCAAGTCATTCTACTGCTTCCACTTGGGAGCTTGAGATCAGTAAAGCCCCCATGAAACTGCTTTTGCACCAGCTTTCCTGCATCCTATCATTTTGTAACTGACTGTTTTAAATATAAATACAGATACTATATAAATACAAATACTTATTGCTTTTAAATGTTATTGGGTTCAAGTCTACTAAGATAATTTTGACCCCTGGTTCTGGCATCCATCATGTTAAGATATTCCATCCAATATTTTCTCATTCACAAATATGATTAATGTAAGTCTACCTCTTTATTGAAGGTCAATCAAAAAGTCTTTCATGAGTATGTAGTATGTCCAGGTCCTTTGCTAAGTATAGTAGGAGTCAAGTCAATTACACGATATTGAATAAAGTAAAAGTCAAGATCAGAACCTTGTAACATCTTATGTGTAATCTAATGGGATTATATTGGAAATTTTTAGTTTATAAAAGCCAAGACTGGCTGAAGGCACACAGTTCATAAATACTGGAGAAAGGAGCAAGCTATAAAGGTAGAGTCGGAAACAACGGATGGAATGTCCCAGTAGCGCACATTTTGGTATCACTGCCCTTCCTACAACTGCCCCCCTTCTCGGTACCAAGGACCAAACCCAGGGGATGGTGAACTACATCCCCAGCCTCATGGTTTGGTGTGGTGTGGTTTTGTTTTGTTTAAGGCCAGGTCTCGTTAAATACCCTAGGCTGCCTTGAACGGGCAATCCTCCTACCTCAGCCTCATACTGAGCCCCCGTCTCCCTTTTAATGGATCTACTTTGCAATGAGAGATGGGGATGGGTACAGTCGAGTGAGGACACAAACACCAGAAAACAATGCTTTTCGATTAGCTAACTGTACTTAAGCTGTTCTACTACCTGAGATTTTAGCTACTTCAGTGTCTTCTTTCCCCTTAATCAACTTTCTTCTGGACAGTAAATACAGAAGCAAAAGAGGTGCTAAATAGTTCTGCTGAGACATTAACATCATCTCAGCTAGCCCAAGAAATCGACTACATCTCTTTATTACTGCTTTTGCTCTGACCGTAACTTTCTCTATTTCTAATTATATTTTGTGCCCTTCACCTAAAAAGCTTCTATTTATCCTACCTTTTCGATAGTCTCGCACTATTCATTTCAGTCCATCTCACTCTTTTATACCTGCCTCGGTTATATCTGCCTTATCTATATATATATATATATGTATATATATATTTTTTTGTGTGTGTGTGTGTGGTGCCAGGGGTCGAACTCAGGCCCTTGTGCTTACAAGGCAAGCACTCTAATCACTGAGCTAAATCCCCAGCCCCCTGCCTCATCTATATTTAAGACACATAGTTTTAAAATTAGACATTCTGGAATGCTCTCTGTACAGCTACGGTGGTCCCCTCAAGTACCTTACCTTTTTCTCTCTCTCCATGACTTATGTAAAGATGTGTCATTACCAATTTGGGGAAAGTTCACAAGTAGATGAAAGAGATGGGTTAAGAAAAACTTAACATTCTAGTGGGGTGAATGACTAGAATGTAAGTTCTATGAAAGCAAAAATGGTGTATTTTGCTGTAAGCACAGCTACTAGAACACACAGCGGCCCTCACGTTTTTGCTGAACAAACAAGCAGAATGGGAAAGACAAGGCAAGGAGAAGACACTTTTCTAGTCAGAACAGCATCAGCAAAGGCCTGGAGGGAGTGAAGAAAAAAATCAGATCACTTTGGCTTGGAGCTCATGACACAAGCGAGGGGTGGGAAATGAGGCTATAAAGACAGCCTGCAATTTCTATGTCAGTGAAGGAGCAAATGCCCAAATCTGGCAGCAACCAAACATTCTGAGGAGGAGTCACATAATCTGAGGGAGGCTTAAGAAAGACCCCCAGAGGTGTACAAAACTAATTAGAGACCGGGGCTATAGCTCAGTGGTAGAGTGTGCACTTAGCATGTGTGAGGCCCTGGACGCCACTCTCCAGAACCAAAGGGGGAAAAAAAAACTGATTAGAATTATACATGTGCATTAAAAATAAATTTGTTTGTATGAGCCTAAGGAAAATACTCTTGCCAGAGATAGCTAATCTTTCTACATACTTTCTAACTGAACTCACATTTGCCTCAATAACCTGTGTCCTATCCCCAAGCTGGAATGACTGAGATGCAAGGAGTGTTACCAAAGTAAAAGTAGGGATAAAATGAGGCCAAAATAAATAGGACCAAGGACTCCAGCTTCTTGCCAGAACTTACTGCAAGTCAGAGGAGGACCGGCTTCAACTATTGCTGAAAGAATGGCTTAGTTGTCTAACCAAAGGGAGTTACACTCATATCTGGGAACATTTTTTTCATTTCCATCTAATGTTTTTAATGTGTGAGTTGTGCTGATATTCTGTTTCAATCCCTTCCAGTATCCAGCCAGGAAATGCAAAGAACTGCGAAAGATAAAGCCTATCTGGCCACAATGTCAATGTTAGCCTTTCTCTGGCTCTCTGATCAGGCTCTCAAATGGCTCTTACCTTTTTGTAAATGTATTCCCCTTGTGAGTATGGTTTCCTTTTATTAATTATTATGCTCTGTCCTGTTTCTTTTATTGCATAATTATGGAACACTGCCTGACACAGCGGTTTTACTGATATGCTTATTTACTACTGCTCAATGATCACATCCAAAAGAAACAGTGGATGAGGTTTATTTTACCTTCTTTATTTACAGATATATTTCCCCTGCTTTTGATAGTAACTGTCCTAACCCCAGCAGTTCATCTTCATTGATTTCATGTAGACTAAATTAGAAGCAGCATGACACTACTACCCAATTTGAGTTTTGGGCTAAGTCCTAAAATAGAATTTTTACTCTCCTTTCAGTGGTGTGATTTTCATACTTCTAGTCACTGTCATTCTGTTTGGGAAGTATAGTTGACAATGAGGTTTAAAGTCTCAGGAAGACTTAAATAAGCATTTAAATAAGTACTGTACTAGTAATAAACACACACAGTGGTAATATGTAGGATACCACAATAAATACTACAGAATAAACATAGTGCTGATAATAAGATACCAAAAAGAGTATCAATACATAAGGATTACCTCTCCCTAATTTCATACAAGGGATGATCCAAATATAAAGTAAATGTTTAAAGTCTTTTATTGCATTAAAAAGTTAGGAAAAAAAGACACATGTGCTTGCTTCAGCAGCACATATACTAAAAAGTTAGATACATCAGCTATTAGTTCCAGTATATCAAAAGAGAATGGATTATTTTCTGTACCTAATATCCTCTTAAACTTATTCCTTAAAGTTCCTTGGAATTCACTGAGAATTTAAGAGTTCCGGCTGGGGGTGGTAGCACATCCCCATAATCCCAGCATTCAGACGGCGGAAGCAGAAGGATCGCTGAAAATTTGAGGCCAGCCTGGGCTATAGTACATTCAAAGCCAGCCTGAACTACACAGCAACACCTGTCTCAAAAAAAAAAGTATTTGAAGCAAGGAGGAGTATTCTGAAGGAGATGAACAGCAATATATCTTTTATTATAATATCTATATATATATGTGTGGGGGGTGCCAGGGATCAAACTCAGGGCCTTCCACTTGCTAGGCAAGCACGCTGACCACTGAGCTAAATCCCCAGCCCCTACTGTATGTATTTTTAAGAATATATTAAATAGTCACCATATTTTTCACATGCCATGTATAAGGTGGTCAACTCTTTTCCCCCCAAAATACTGAGTAGCACAGAGGAAATAAAGAGTTTTATGCCTGTTGACTGTGGTGTGATATGAACTCTACCCTGCCTTTCAGATCTGGGTTCTGTCCTGTTAAACACTTTTAAGTGGTTTAACTAAAGCCACTCAGTATGTTAATCACAGAGATTTTTAAAAAAGCTCTAATAAACAAGAAACACAAATGACATGTGACAATGAACTGAGGATGAATGCCAGTCTTACATGGAAGATTCAAAAACTGTGAAGAAATACATGACAGGGAGGTGTAGCTGAACACAGCACATGTGAAAAAGATTTTAGATGATTTAATATGGTTTTAGATTCACAAAAAGTGAATGTGGCCACCAAGAAATCCTAACTTTGCGCTACATTAAAAGGAATGCAGCATGACCAAGGCAGAGGATTCAGCTCATACCTACAACCTGATGTGCATTTCTGGAGGTCACATTCTAAATGGCAAACATGGAGCATGTTCAGGTTTCAGATCAGAGGGCTGAGCAACAAAACAATCATGTCAGGAGTTACTGTTAGCCCAGAGAAGAATCCATTCTGTAACTTTCAAGTGAGGACACATTACTTTTAAAACCAGAATAGAAGACATTTTCATTTTGCAGGTAAGAAGTTTTTAATAATGTCCAATGTTGAAGATGATATTATGAAACTGAAATGTTCAGACAGTGCTGGTTCTACTACAAACTGGTTTATTAAATCTCTTGAAAAGTAATCTGGTCATACATCGTATCATGAAACTGTTACAGTAGCTTTATCTGTGATCACCAAATACTGGAAACCACCCAGATGTTCTCCAATGGTAAATGTCACACAAACTCTGGCATGTCCGTAAGACGGGATATTGATCAGCAATAAAAGGGAACAAACTACTGATACGAATGCACACATGAATCTCGACTGCATTATTATACATGAAAGAAGCCAGACTCAAAAGGATACATAGCAAAGGATTCTGCATATACCGCATTCCGGGAAAGGCAGAACTACAGGGACAGAAAACAGGTCAGAGGTAGCTGAGGGGAGGGAGGAAACTGACTATGACGATACATAGGAGTTGGGGGGAATGATGGAATTATTTCATACGTCGGTGGTTAGGGTAGTTACAGAACTGTACAGATCCATCACTCACAGAAATGTTATTAAATGGGTAGATTTCATTGTGCTTAAATTATATCTTAAATTTTTTTAAAGAGAAAGGAAAAAACCCAAAATATCTTGAAGTGTGACAAAGCGAAATACCTCATATACTGAGGAACAAAAATAAGAATCATCTTAATAAATTAAGAATGAGGACTTCATGAGACCAAGAAAAAGGGGGGAAAAATTCATTACCGCAAAAAATTTTAAAGGAAGATCATTAGGAGGAAGGAATGATACCAAACAAAAACTGGATCTAATGAAATGAAAGTTTCCAGAAATGGCTGAAAGTAAGTATAAAATATCTTTTTCTTATTTTTAGCTGCTCTGAATAATTCATTGTCTAAAGGGGGGGATGTATAAGAAACCATGGCCCAAGGGCCAAATCTCACTCATTTCCTGTTTTTGTAAGCTAAGTTACATTGGAACACTGTAACATTCATTCTTTCATGTATCTTCTACAGGTGCCTTCCTGCAACAAGAGTTGAGGAGTTGTAACAAAGACCAGATGGCCTATAAGGCCTAAAATACTATCAGAAAAAATTTACCAAGCCCTGGTGTAAAGCAAAAATAGTAGCAATGTACTGTTGGCTTATAGCATATGCAAAAGAAAATGTATGGCAACAACAGCACAGAAGCAGATGCGAAAACTGAAGTATACTATGATTTAAAAAAAAACAAAACTTAACTATAATATGAAGTGGTTACTAAAGACATATATTGTAAATCCTAGGACAACCACTAAAAACATTTAAGATACAAATAATAAGTAAGTAGTAGAGATAAACACAGAATCATAGAAAGATAATCCTAAAGCAATAAGAGATATTAAAAAAAAGGAAAAAAGAACAGGGACAAACAGAAAATAATTTTAAAAAGACCTATCCAACCATATTGAAATTACTTTAAATCTAAGAGTACTAAAGCTATCATTTAAAATCAGATTTTCAACCTATATGTAAAAACAAGATTGAGGGGGCCTAGAGATTTATTTAGCTTAGTGGTTAGAGTGCTTGCCTGGGAAGTGCAAAGCCCTGAGTTCTATCCCTGGCACCCCCCAAAAAAAAACAAAGTGAAAAAAACAGAACAAAACAAAACAAGATTGAAGGGTAGAGGTACAATGCAATGTATGCTTAGTATGCATGAGGCCCCAGGTTTAACAGCCACCAAAAATAAAGCAAGACTCAATTAAATGCTGGCTAAAAGAAATCCACCTTAAATGTAAACACAAAGCTAGATTAAAGCAAATGGATGTGGCAGGTCTGACTTCTTGCTAGATCCAAGTGAGATTAACAAAAAGTAATTTACAAAGGTAAAAATTTCCCTCTCCATGAGGAGTAAATGTAAAGCTAGACCAAAATTTATAAAAATAGTGATTTAAAATCCAGGAAATCAAAAATTTAGGAAACAGTAATGTCTTTAAAAAAAAAAAAAAACCACTTGAATTTAGGTAAAAATAGTAGGACTCCGTGGCACTCAAACTTGGGACTTCTCCCACCCCTCTTGCCTCAACTGAATCAGATGTAGTGCCAAAAAGGAACAGGCTCTGGGATCAAGTCCCTTCCTCCTGTGGTAGGAGAGGCAGTATTTGGAGCAATGGATAATGTCCAGACCCAGCAGCATCATCAGAGAACTGACTGTCTCAGAGATGGGCAAGTGGGAAGTGCTAAAAGCTACACTCACATGAGGCTGTGGTCATTGTTGAAGCAACCTCCTTCCAAGTAAAAGATGGAGAAGACTTGAAATGACCTGAACTCTGAATGTGAAACATTTCTCACACATAGAGCTATTGACAGATGACAGATGCCTTCCTGGATCCGGGTGGTTGAGTACATCTTCTGTTTAATAACTCGCCAACTATTAACCAATGTAGACATAAGGATAATCCCTAGTAAAGCAAAATTAAAAATATAAAAACAAGTTTAAAAATTAAGCAGACATATGAAGAGGCCCTCTGACTACATGAGATGCCAGTCAGTCCTCAGCCACTATAATCCCTGCTTTTCAGCTCCAGCCACCAAAGACTGACTGCAGCTACATAAGAAAGTCCGAAATGCCTGCCTAAGCCTTTTCTAAATCCTTGACCCACAGGAACCTGAAATAATAAAATGAACACTGGTTTAAAGGCAGGGGGTGGGGGTGGGAGTGGGGGGCTGCAGCACAGAGATATCGATAGCCACAAATTACCAAAAAAAGAAATTTCACAAGTTCAGAAAACATGTTACTAAACAAAGAACAATGAAAAAATAGTAACAACAACCACATTATCTAAAATGCCTAGTTCTTCACAAAAAATTATAAGATACACAAAGAAACAGGAAAGTTTGACTTATACTCAAGGCTGGGGAGATGATAAAAGAAACTTGTCTCTGAATGTCCAAGATACTAGATATGGCAGAGAAAGATTTTGGAGAAATTATTATATGTATGGTAGAGAACTAAAGGGAATCATAATGAAAGAGCTAAATAAAAGTATGACCATAATGAACCTATAAATGAAGATTCTCAACAAGGAGATAGAAATTTTATATATATGGAAATCCTGGAGTTGAAAGTACAACTGAAATGAAAAATTCACTTAAGTAGCTCAATAGCAGGCTCTTTTTTTTTGCAATAGCAATTTTGGGCAGCAGGAAGAATCAGTGAGCCTGAAAGTAGAATTTATCCAATTTAAGGAACAGAGAGGGAACAAAAAGGAAAGACTATTAAAGAAAAATTAGTAAGAGTCTTAGAGATCTACAACATCAAGCATGCCAACACATGCCTAACAGGAATGCTAGGAGAAAAGAAGTTACTAAATCTGACAAAAAATATTAAATCCATACATTCACGAAATCCAGTGAATCCCCAGAAGGACAAATGCAAACAGATCAAAGTCAAAGAAAATATCCTGAAAACAGCTAAAGAATAGCAACTTATCTGAAATGAAGTACTGAGGGGAAAAAAAAACCACAACTGTCAACTAAGAATCCCATATCCAGTGAATTTATCCTTTAAAAATGAAAAGGAAACAAAAATATTCCCATCTGAACAAAAACTGAGAAAATATATTGCTAGTAAACCTGGCTGAAAAGAAGTGACAATCACTGGTAACCTCAAGTTCCAGAAGAAATAAGGAAGACCAAAATTGGTAAATATGTGAGTTAATATGAAAGATTCTATAAATATATATTTTATATCTTCTCTTAGCTTCTTTCAAAAGACAAAATTTTAAAGCCACAACTATGTTTTGGATTTACAAATATATACAGATACTATGTGATGATACTAGCAGTAAGGAGGAGAAAGGATGAAGCTGGGTTAGAGTAAGTATATACATTGTGCCAGAATTTAGTATTAATTTAAAGTAAGATGCTGATACATTAAGATGCATATTGGATTCAAAGTCATGACGTCTTTCAAGAGGGAAGGAGACAACTGCAGCCAACTCAACATGCTCAAAAAATGAAGAGTGGGGAACCTGCTGGCTAGTTACATCCCAGAAGATGAAGTGCTGATGCTGCATGGACGCCGTGCTTGTGCCATGGATGCTCATCAACTTGTACTGGACGCACTGGCCATGCTGACTGCCAACGGTGCAGACAAGAAACACCTATTCAGCTTGCAGCTTTTCTGTGGCAAGAAGCACCCAGGAAAGCAAATGGGGTAAAATCCAAGACCAGAGAATGAAGTGAGGAGGGAAGAGACCGAAGCCAGGGCTCCTCTACTAACCCAGAGTCAACTTTTCACCCACAATGCTCCGCACAGAGCCCCTCACTATCACAGCTGCTGCCATCAGAAGCACAGAGGAGGAGCCCCTGGTCCCTCCGTCTCCCACTCCGCTCTGCCAGCTCCAGAGTTTGGGCTCCAAAGTGAGAAGATCAGTAAGGAACCCGAGCCTGGGGCTGACCCATAGGTCAAGAAGTCAGCAACGGCCTCAGCTTCTGCACCCATGAGCCCCACAAGAAGACGAGCCATTACCTCACCCTTCAAAACTCTGGATGAATCCCAGATGGACAAGGTTGATGGATAAAAGATGAAAATGCTGAGTTTGACTCTGATGAGGAAGAACCCCCTGATCTCCCCTTGGACTGACAACCTCTTTGTTTCATAAACTACAGTGGGTGCTGGGATCCTAACTTAGCTCAAAAGAAAAAAAAAGCATATTATGATCTCTGGAGCAGTCACTTAACAACTCTATAAAAGGTTAAAAAAAAGCAACAGAAAAATAAAATAGTACACTTAAAATATTTACCTAGTACAAAAAAGGCAATCACAGAACAACAAGGAACGAAACAGATAAAAATGTATGTAAAAGAAATAGCAAAATGGTAAGTCCAAGCAGACCAATAACTACATCAAAAGTGAATGGTTTTATACCTCAATCAGAAAGTAGAGGGTGAGGAGTGTAGCTCAGTGGTAGAGGACTTGCCTAGCATGCACATGCTCTGGATTCAATCCCCAGCACAGAGAAAGTTAGAATGGATAAAACACAAAGATACAACATGTTGTGTATAAAACACAAATCTCAGCAAGACAAAAAAGGGTTGAAAAGGATTTAAAAATAATTAAGATGTGTTACGTACATGTACCACCTCCCCAAATGTAATAATCATGTACTACAAACATGTATTAATAAATATTAAAATTTGAAAAAAAGACATATGCCAACAGAGTACAAGAGCCATGAAATGGCTATATTAACAGATAAAACAGACTCCAAGATAAAAAGATTATTAGAGACAAAGAACATTTCAAAATGATGACTTACTACATACACACACCTAAAAATATGGCCTTGAAACAAATGAAAGAAACTGACGGGAGCAAAAGACAATTTAACAACAAGTACATATTCAATGTCTCATTCTCAGTAAACTAGGCAGAAAATCATTAAGGACAGATAAAACTCAAGACTGTCAAACATAACTGATATAACTAACATATACAGAACGTTCAAGCCAATGACTATGAAATACCTATCATTAAAAGTGCACATGGTTATCTTTCACAAAATTAAATCAAAATGGGGCCAGGGATGTAGGTTCAGTGATAAGCACTTGCCTAGCATGCACAAGACCCTGGGTTCAATCCCAGCACTGCCAAAACAGAAACAAAAAAACAAGCAAAAAACCCTCAGTAAGGATGATAAAAGAAAACAATGGTAAAAGAAAACAATAAAACTCCTAGGCAATTATATAAGAAAACAAATCTAGGCACCCTTGGGTATGGTGATGACTTTTTAGATACACCACTAAAAGCACAATCTATTAAAGAAAATTTGGCCCTGAGTTCAATCTCCAGCACCAAAAGAAAGAAAGAAAGAGAGAAAGAAAGGGAGAAAGAGAGAAAGAGAGAAAGAAAGAGAGAAAGAAAGAGAGAAAGAAAGAGAGAAAGAAAGAGAGAAAGAAAGAGAGAAAGAAAGAAAATTTGGACACACAGATCAATGGAACAAAGCTGAGAGTTCAGAAATAAATGCTATATTGATAGCCTTTTTTTTTTTTAAGGTTCCAAGACAATGCAGTTAGGGAAAGTGGTCTTTTCAACAAATTGTGCAGGATCAACTGGACATTCACAGGCAGACAAAAGAATTTACAGACAATACACAAGAAGCAATCCAAATGAACCACAGACTTAAATGTAATCACTAAAACTGTAACACTTCCAGGAAAAATCTCCATGAAAAGGTTGATAAATTGAATTTCATCAAAATTTTAAAATGTTCATGCTTTGAGATATCAAAATATGAAAAGGAAATTCAAAGACATGTAAAAATATTTGTAAATCATGTACCTGATAAAGGAATTCTACCCAGAATAAAAAACTTCTTACAATATAAGTGAAAGACACATTTAAAAATGAGCAAAAGCAGCTGGGGATTTAGCTCAGTGGTTAGAGTGCTTGCTTAGCAAGTGCAAAGCCCTGAGTTCGATCCCCGGCACCAAAACAACAACAACAACAAAAAAAAAACAACAAAAAAAGAGCAAAAGCTATTTTACTTTAAAAGATACATGACTAATAAGCACATGAAAAGAATCACAACATCACTAGAGAAATACAACTGCTATGGTTTAAATCTAAAATGTCCTCCAGTCTCGTGTGTTCAGAGGAAGTACTTTCAGAAAGCACTTGAATCATGAGGGTTCCAGCTTTACCAGCGCATTAATTTGTTGTCGAGATCACAATGTGATGGCATTACTGGGAGGTGATGGTAGCAGGAGCTGGGGCTAGCTAAAGGGAGCAGGTCATGGAGGTACGACTTTGGGGACAATATCTGATCACTAGACCCTTCCTTCCTAGCTTGTTTCTTTTCTCTTTGCTTCCTGGCTGCCATGAGGTGAGCATCTTTCCTTTGCCAAGCCCTTCTGCAATGTTTCTGCTTCACCACAGGCCTACAGCAACAGAACCACCAACCATGGACTGAAACATCTTGAAACTATGAGCCACAGTAAATCTTTCCTCCTTTCTTTTTCTCAGGTATTTGGTCACAGGGACAAAAAACTGACTAAGACAAAAATAAATGAAAGCCACAATGAGAAACTATTACATATCCACTCCTAAGGCTGTAATCAAAAAGAGAGTAAATGGAATTCTCATACACTGCTAAGGAATGCAAAATGGTAGAGCCATTCTGAAAAAAAAGTTTAAGAGTTTGGTAAAAGTAAACATACATATAGAACATGACCTACCAATGCCACTCCTAGGAACTCACCTAAAAGAAATAAAGACATTCACATGATTGCATGGGTACAAAGACTTATACCAATAGTATTCATAGTGGTAGTCGAAAAGTGAAAATCAGAATTTAAAAAAAAAAAAATATATATATATATGTCCAGAAAAGCAGATCCAAGGTTGCCTAAGACTGAAAAGTAGAATCAGGTACTAACTGCATACCTGAAGTATTTTGATATGGCTCTCTTATTCACCTCTTTTGATCTCTACTTAGATTGAACCATCTTCCATCTACCTACCTACCTACCTACCTAGCTATCTATCTTGTCTGTTTTTCCTGCTTGGCCTCGTAAGAGGCCTCGACACTCTCAGGTGGGTTCTCCTGAATCCAAGCACAATGTTTTTGCAGTACATCTGCAGCATGTGTCAGTTTTTTTTTAATTGCTGAATAGTATTCCATTGTGCAGACATATGCGGTTCTGTTCATCCAATTCACCAGTTGATTGAGATCTGGATTATTTCCAGTAAGCTGAATTATTTCTTTGAGTACAGTGACAAACTAAAAATAGAGTTTTCTCTCCAAAAAAATTAAGGTCATGGTAACGTTTCCTGTGGTAGTACATTTTTTTCCTCTTCCTGTCTTGATAAACACTAAAATAAGATTACTAGTGTGTCACAGAACGTGTATATTTTTCCAACTAGCTTGTGGGTGAAATGTGATGTGACCTGGTTTTATAAGAAATCCAGATGCTACAGCAAATGTTACTAAGCAAAAGCCTTTCAAAATACTGCCACAAGTTGAGGTTTCAACCAGCTAATTGTTTTAGTCTAGTGACATCTAGTGGCAACAGTGTTCCTAAACCAGAACTGCAAATAAACTACACTAAAAGGAGACCATCTTATGAAAAACTGGCAAAATATGAAAGAAGTAAGGTATTTATCAGCATCAAACAACATTTTATCTTTGGCTGACATCTATTGCCTCTTCTCAATGGTATTTGTTTTCCTTGTCTTGTAGCTAATAAATATTAATTTTGATGCCACGTAAAATTTACTGAAACAAGTGTTTCTATTTTACAAGTTAGAGAAAAGTCTTTGGTTAAAAAGCTGGAGTGAAGGCTGGGGCTGTCGCTCAGTGGAAGGGCACTCGTCTGCATCACGAGACCCTGGGTTCCATCCGCAGCACAGCACAAAGGAAAAAAGCCTGGGTGAAGAGCAACGGAGCGCCGATTCTGACGTCTGTTCCAAAAATCTTCCAACTCAAATAGCATTTTTGCTCACACTCATCTGTTTATTGACACTTCTGTAGTTGGTAAAAACATTCGAAAACTTTTGTAAACGTTTTTCATCGGCTCGCAAGGAAAAACAGTTCATTATCTACCCAACTCATTCCTTAAAATGACACTGTGCATTTCACTGGTTTTCTGTGAAACTGAATTTTGGTGGGAAAATATTTAAACATTTTTTTAAAACCTGTGATTTTTTTTTAAGAGTCCTGTACAAACAATGACTTCTCAGCCCAAAATTTAATGTACTCTCTCTCTAGTCATTAAATGTGAATCACAGTTTTAACAATAGAGTTCATCTAAAAGTAGTAAAAACCTAGTAGGCAAATTCCAAAATACTCTTTCAACAACCACCTGTTTTGTTTTTTAAAAATAAAGTTTAAAATCATTTAATTGAACAATCTAACAGTTCTGTAATCTCGAACGACTTAATATTTTCAAAAGTGTGGCCCAAGGATTCATTTCGGAATCACCTGGAATGTGAGTCTTACATCTGAATCTCTAAGGTTAAAGCCCATTTTTAGAAAGTTTCTCTAGGTGGCTTCTTATGCTCAATAAACTTTTAGAATTAATTATAGGTTGAGCATCCATAAGTCAAAAATCCAAAATGTTCCAAAATCTGAAATTTGACCAAAAAGTTCTAGACTTCAGAGTATTTTGGACCTGTGACTATATTCCAAAATTTGAAAAACACTGAAATCTGAAATGCTTCTGGTCCGATGCATTTTGGATAAGAGATACATGACCTGTGCTTTTTAGACAGAAAATATAAATTCTTCTATGCTCTTCTGATTTTAGCAACCTTTCCTGTCTCTCTCAGAGTAAGCTGTTCCTTCCTTTAGGTTCCCTAAAGGATTATACTTTGTAGTATTTACCATGTTGAGCCACAATTTCTGTTAACAACATAGTTTCTCTCAATAGACCACGAGCTCTTCATGGGAAGAAATCAGGTTTTTTAAATTTTTGTATCTCTAGCCTAACAATATTTCACCAACACCAAGAGCTCAGTGAATCTGGTTAAATAAGGAAATGAACATTTGAAGTAGCACAGTTCTAAAAGAACCACATGACTTCCACTTCTGCTCAATTCCAAATACTATAAAATTATTTTTCTTTTTTTTCTCTAATACTATAAACTTGGCATCAAAATACTCTACCCAATAACCAAGTCAAAATTAGGGGAGGGGGCAAATGGAATATTTTTAAATTGTAGGAATACCTATAATGCCTCAGGTTTCCTAAATAAACATTTCAGTCTCAAATGTTACTGTTTAAAAATAGAAGAATTTTTATATGGGATTTTTGGAAAAGTAGAAAAGCTGAAGATAACTGACAGAACTTCATAATATTCATCCATCCTTAGAATGTTTCCAGGCTGTCACTCAGCAGAAACTACTGACAAACCAGAACCTTCAAAGAAAATATACACTGTACAGTTATCTTGACTGTCATACTGGAGCAATCAGCTAGCCCAGACAGGAAATAATACCGCTTCAAAAATGTCCCTGGGTTATACTCTATTTTGTTAGTGTTGCTTAAATTCAGAATATAACACAAATTAAGGTTATAGAAACAACAATATAGAGTGAATAAAAAGTACTCAAGCTAGCTAGGTGTTGTGGCACATGCCTGTAATCCCTGCACCCTGGGATCCAAGGAGGATTGTGAGTTCAAGCCAACCAAGGCAATTTAGCAAATAAGACCCTGTGTCTCCAAATGAAAAAAACAAAAGAGGTATGCGGACACAGCTTGGTATGAAAGCCCTGGGTTCAACCCTCGGCACCATGCACACACAATACACAAGCTGCCAGTTAGTTATTCTACTAAGTTAACATTTAATATTCCTTGAAATTAAAGTCAGAATTTAACCTGCATACCTATGGCTATCTAGACCAGGAAAAGAAAATCTTGCAGTACATCCAAAAAAAAAAAAAAAAATTTCAGTCAAGAATTCTTTTAAAATAGTTTACTCAGAGATAATTATATCTTTTTATTTATAAGAAGACTCTTAAGCTAGAAATACCTTCTATTTGGCTACTTCCTATTCATCCCTAAAATCCCAGCTCAAATGTTATTTCCTCTGTGAAGTCTGCGCCAAATTTTTAGGTCAAATTAATATTCTCTATGTATCCTCTATGTAAGCCTATCTTTGGTGCATATAGCCAGTATTACTTATATTACTGTGAGTTATTTACCTGTCTCAACTACATAAACTCTTAAAAGGTAGCAATTATGTTATATTCCTTGTGTCTTCACCGTCCTAACATTATCGGGCACTTACCAGATGTTTACCAATATGTTGCAGAAGTGAATCAAAGGCTGGTAGCATGAGATTCTTAAGCAAAATAGAAGTGGCACTAGACAGAAAAAAAATTGGTTACAAAACATTTCTAAAAAGATTCCACTTCTGCTCAAGAATAATTAACTGCTATTATGCCTTCCAGTCATAAATAACTACAAAACCAGATAAAATATGTGAAACATCCTTTTCAGATACTTTTCAGATACCATACAACTGGCAGGACAAGACTTTGGTCCCTGAGAGAAGTAAAATGTTCTACCATCTTCCCAGCTTATTGCCAAAGGCAGTTTCCAGGATGCAGACCAGGGAGGCTCTTAGGCTATTCAGGCTGTTATATCAAGAATACCAGACTGGGTGGCTTACACAGTAAAACATTTGTTTCTCACAGTTCTGAAGGCTAAGAAGTCCAAGGTCTAGGCACTGGTAGATTCGAAATCTGTTTCATAAATCACCAACTTCCCACTGTGTCCTTACATGGCAGAAGCAAAGCAAGCTCTCTCCATCTTTTCTTTTCCTTTTTTTTTTTCCCCCTCAATCTTTTCTTGCGTGGGAATGAATCTCATTCATAAGGGCTCTACCTTTGCAATCAGAATGCCTCCCAAAGGCCCCATCTCCTAATACTATCACACAGGGGATTCGAATTTCAACCCACACATTTTGGAGAGGTAGAAACAAACATTCAGTCTATGGCAGGAAGGGTATCCAGAAGCCCAGCTGCCTTACTGAGCCAGAGAGAGCAAAGTTTGGGGAAACTGAAATGTCTAGAGTTTACCCAGCAGAGGATGGGACAGACAGGAGCTCAGGAAGGGGGTGCCCAAGAGATCTTCCAAAGGTGCCCCCCAACAGCTGACTACTAATCTGTGAATTTATGGAGTGAAATTCCATAAGACAGTAGGTCAAACCATTTCTGAAACTCACACAGGGTTGAGACTACTTCATGCTTCTACCAGCCACAGCAGAGACCTCATAAAATGGGGGTCAAACAGGCAGAGTACTCAGAAGGTATCACCTTAGTAATGAGGATAAATTAAATGAAGACTGCTTTGGCTGAGCCCTAATAGAATTTTTTTTAAAAGCCTAGAAAAGGTCAAACCGAATACAAGTAACTTGTAATTTATATGCCAGAACAAAATCCAGGATCCTTTAAAGGAATGCAACACCTAAAAACATAAAATATGTAAAATTTGGCATACAATAAAAATTCCCAGGCCTGCAAGAAGCAGGAAAATATGACTTGTAGCTGGGAGAAAATTCAATCAAAAAACACAACCAGAAATGATGAACTAGCAAACAAAAAGTTAAAGAGTTATAAATATATTCCCTATGTTCATAAAGTAGAGGAAAACGTATACATGACAAGGACAGACATTTAAGTGAGAGGGTGAGGAATGAGTAGCATTTAAAGCTGAAAAACATAGTATCTGACATTAAAAATACCTTGGACAGATTAGGAATAGTACAGACACAACAGAAAAGAGACCACTGAATCTAGACACAGAGCAGTAAATACTATCCAAAGGACAAAAAGAAAAAAAGACTAAAAATGGAAACATGTACCAGTTACTGCAAAAAAAAAAAAGAAAAAAATCAAGTGTAGACCCACAAAAAGGCAGGGTGATAGCAGAAAAATACTCGAAGAATTAATGGCCAAAGAATTCAATGAAAACTATAAGGCTACAGATCAAAGAACACATGGCACACATGTCAACTCATCAGTTTATACACATGCAAATACAGACAAACATGGGAATAAATGTGTGAGTATGTATGTAGGTGTATACACACAATGTATTTCCTAGCTAAATTCACTGAGGATCAGGGAATAGCTTCTAAGTACCAACCTCCATTAAAAGAACCAGGGTTCCTTTGAGAAATGTCTGATCCTAGGGAGGGGCCTGGGAAAGAGATAAGTCTGGATATTGTCCCAGAAACTAAAGACATGTTGAAAGAATAAAAGGAGTATGCTAAAAGAACACAGGAAGCTAGACTGAAGGTGCTACAAATAAATTTGTGGCATTTTAATATTGAAAATAACACTAATACATAACACACCGAAAAAAACCAGTAGTCCATTGTTCCATACTGATTTAAATAAATGTGGAAAAGGAAAACTCTTCCTTACACTAAAACACAAATTCATCAATGTAGAAGGTTTGATAAAAGCAGGAAAATCACTGTTTGGCAACCGTTACAGTATAACTAAAGCAAGAAACAATAGATATTTCAACTAGTGAAAAAAATGGGACTGAAAAATGAGATTCACAGAGTTTCACAATATTTCTTCAAAAAGAGTGATTTAAAAAAAAA